>CANNZV010003262.1:73266-91894 GCA_947561585.1 Caprella mutica
CAGCCAATTACTCAATGTGTTTGTGATTTATGCAACCAACCCCGACATCAAAGGAATAAGCTCTCGCTGCATGCGTGCCATCCGTCAACATGTGCACCTCATTGACGACGCCTTTCGAGCCAATCCAAGCCATCACGCACTGTTCCTCGCTTTACTCAAAGCACCTGATAATGTTGCGGACATGTTACAAGCCATGAAACGATTAGGTGTTTTGGGCGCATACATCCCAGCGTTTGGTCAAATCATGGGGCAAACACAGCATGATTTATTCCATATTTACAGCGTAGACGCACACACCATTTTACTCGCCACCAACCTGCAACATTACAATCGGCCGACATCTCGTGAAGAATGGCCTCTGTTGCACGATGTCATGAGCAACATAGACGACACGGAAGCATTGTATTTGGCCGCTATTTTCCATGACATTGCGAAAGGACGAGGCGGCGACCATTCAACACTAGGTGCCGTGGACGCGCTTGAGTTCTGCCAACAACATGGACTGAGCACAAGCAAAAGCAAACTGGTATCGTGGCTGGTCAACAAACACTTATTAATGTCGAGCGTGTCACAACGACAAGACATCGATGACCCCGAAGTGATTCGAAACTTTGCACTGGAAATGGGGGACACCACCCATCTGGATTACTTGTTCGCCTTAACAGTGGCCGACATTAATGCAACCAATAAAAAGTTGTGGAATTCATGGCGTGCCTCGCTCATGCAGCGTTTATACAACAACACGCGACGTGCCCTGAAACGAGGCTTAGAGCATTACATTGACCGCGCAGATTGGATTGCAGACAAACAGCATAAGGTCCTTACTCGACTTCGTGACAACGGCATCAACCCAGAGCAAGCACGTATCATTTGGGATGAGCCAAACAACGACTACTTTTTGCGTGAGAACACAGACACCATTTACCAAAACACGTTTGACGTTGCGATGCATCTCGATCAAGAGACACATGCCCGCACCAACACGCCTTTAATTAAGTTAACGCACCCTAAAGTCACCAATGCAAAAAATGTTCAACTCGGCGCATCACGAATCTTCATCAGCATGCCAATACACAACAACATGTTTGCCGTCATCACCACCGCGCTCGAACAACTGGGACTCAGCGTGCACGACGCTCGGATATATTCAACGCGCCACGGGTTTTCCATTGACACGTACTACGTGTTAAACAACGACAACACACCTCTTCAGTTGAACGAGGAGCAGCACCTCAACATCATTAATACCTTAACGGATGAACTTAACCATCCAGAGGATTTCTCCAACATTGTGATGCGACGCACCTCTCGTCAATTAAAGTATTTTTCGCGTCCAACACAAACTGACATGAGCATTGACAGCATTCGCAACTGCAACGTCCTTGAAGTGCATTCACCCGATCGCCCTGGCTTGCTCGCACGCATTGCACGTGTGTTTTGCACATTCAACGTGAAACTCATTAATGTCAAAATCAGCACTCTTGGAGAAATGGTTGAAGATACTTTTTTCATCACCGATACAAACGATCAAGCCATCACAGATGCGTCACTGATTAGCGACATACAGGCCGCCATCTGTGAAACGCTTGACCAACAAAACAATCCATCGATTTAATTGCAAAGGCCCATAGACACCTTATGAATCCTGATTTAAACCGTTTACAAGACTACCCATTTCAACGCTTAACCGCGTTATTAAGCACTGTTTCTGCGCCGTCGAACGACGACAAGCCATTGATCAAGCTCTCCATAGGCGAACCCAAACACGCAGCCCCTGAGATCGTCTTAGACAACTTGCGACAAAACGTCACGGCGTGCTCTGTTTATCCAAAGACCAAAGGCACTGATGCCCTGCGCTCAACCATTGCAGATTGGCTCACTACACGCTTTAAGCTCAATCATATCGACAGCGGCTCACACGTACTGCCCGTGACTGGAACACGCGAAGCCATTTTCTCATTCGCACAGGCCGTTATCGACCGTACGCAAGACAACCCCTTAGTCTTATCACCCAACCCGTTTTACCAAATTTATGAAGGCGCGGCGTTACTGGCAGGCGCTTCGCTTGAACTGCTGCCATGCACACAAGAAACAGGGTATCAGCCCGACTTCAGCCTCGTCAGCGAACAACAATGGGACGATTGTCAGTTACTGTACGTTTGTTCACCGGGCAATCCAACAGGCGCCGTATTGGATCTCGAGCAACTCAAAGCACTCATCGCACTCTCAGACAAACACGACTTCATCATTGCGTCGGACGAGTGTTACTCTGAGATTTATTTAGATACTCCTCCTGCTGGCCTATTGCAAGCGTGCGCGGAACTCGGTCGTGATGATTACAAGCATTGCGTGGTGTTTCACAGTTTATCCAAGCGATCTAACCTCCCCGGTCTACGTTCCGGTTTTATTGCCGGCGATGAGAGCGTACTCACGCAGTTTTTAACGTACCGCACCTATCATGGCTGTGCCATGTCAGAAATGACTCAAGCGGCCAGCGTGGTCGCATGGGGCGATGAACACCACTGCATCGAGAATCGACGTATTTACGTCGATAAATTTCAAGAGGTGTGCCGCATATTGAGTTCCGTGTGCCGATTTGAAGACCCAACGGCCAGTTTCTACATTTGGTTGCCGACGGCCGTATCTGACGTTGAATTTGCATCGCGCTTATATGCCGAAGAACACATCATCGTACTGCCAGGCAGTTTTTTATCGCGCACGGTCAATGGCATTAACCCCGGTCAAAACCACGTCAGGCTCGCATTGGTCGCAGAACCTCACGAGTGCATTGAGGCCGCTAATCGCCTCAAAGCATTCATCGAACGACACCAATGGCAGACCCTTTAAACCACTGACACCCTCTATAAGGACTCCATCATGACCACACTGTACGGCATTCCAAATTGCGATAGCGTCAAAAAGGCACGCACTTGGCTGGAATCAAACCACATTGATTACACGTTTCATGACATCCGCACGGACGGCCTGACCCAAGGCCAAGTCAGCGCCTGGCTCACACTGGTGGGTAGAGACACGCTGGTTAACAAACGCAGCACCTCTTGGCGCCAGTTAAGCGACGAGACCAAAGCATCGCTGTCCGATGACTCCGCCATTGAGCTTATTTTACAACACCCAACCTTAATGAAACGCCCATTACTCGAGCTATCTGACAGTGACGTTGAAGTCGGCTTTAATTCTACTGTTTATCAATCGCGGCTAATCAAATAGAATGGCGCTATTCATTTCCTAATTATTATTTAATCATCGTTCACAGAGGCAATTTCATGAGCAACCCCATCTTCGCAATCGGTTTAGGTATTGGCACACAAAGCAACGCAGGCGACTGGCTTGAAGTCTTTTACAGTAAGTTGTTCCAAAAAAATGATAAGAACGCTGCTGCAGTGGATGATTTCATTCGCATCATTAAGGACAACTTTGACTACACAGGCGGCAATGCGACGCTGTCGTTAGAAAACTGCGATTTAATTTCTTTGATTAACACCTTCAAAGAGACACAACACGAAGGCAGCGCAACGTTCTGTGAAGACATTTTATTATCGGCCTCTGAAGACCGCGCGGTGATCTGTATTTTAGAAACAGACGCGCCCGTTGAAGACACTCCGAGCGCGTACCTTAAACTGCAATTGCTCTCGCACCGCATGATCAAACCACACGGCACCGACTTAAGCGGCATCTTTGGCGTCTTACCGAACGTGGCATGGACCAACCAAGGCGCGATTGCACTCGAAGACCTTCACGACCGACGTATGGAAGCACGCTTGCTTGAAGAGCACTTGAGTGTTGAGTCCATCGACAAATTCCCGAAAATGACTGACTACGTGGTACCAAGCGGCGTTCGAATTGCCGACACAGCACGCGTGCGCTTAGGCGCCTATCTAGGCGAAGGCACCACCATCATGCACGAAGGGTTCTGTAACTTTAACGCAGGGACGGAAGGCACCAGCATGATTGAAGGCCGCATCTCAGCAGGCGTATTTGTGTCTGAAGGGTCTGACTTAGGTGGTGGCTGTTCAACCATGGGCACCCTATCTGGCGGCAACAACGTCATTATCAGTATTGGGCAAAATTGTTTGATTGGTGCCAACGCCGGTGTCGGCATCCCATTGGGTGATCGCTGCACCATCGAGGCGGGCCTTTATGTCACCGCAGGATCGGTCGTTACCATCATCGCTAAAAACGGCAGTACACAAACCGCTAAGGCGCGTGATCTTGCCAATGTGGCCGATCTCCTGTTCCGTCGTAATTCTAAATCAGGCGCCATTGAAGTACTCGCCAATGGCAATGCGATTGAGCTCAACAGCGAATTGCATGACAACAACTAATCAACCGCGATAAAGACTGCTTTAAGGATCTAAATGACCGCACATACGCTCAGCCCAACCGTTCAACTCGCCAGCGACTTGATCGCTCAAGTCTCTGTCACTCCAGAAGACGCAGACTGCCAACGCTTGATGTGTGATCGTCTTGCTGTACTGGGCTTTCACATCACCGAGCTAAATTTTGGTGAGGGTGCAGACCAGGTTAAGAACTTTTGGGCCACGCATGGTGACGCATCTGACGGCCCTATTCTCGCGTTTGCGGGCCATACGGATGTGGTTCCAACAGGCCCACTGGAACAATGGGACACGCCTCCGTTTGAGCCCACCATCAAAGACGGGCTACTTTATGGACGTGGTGCTGCAGATATGAAAGGCAGTTTGGCGAGCATGGTGGTCGCATGTGAGGAGTTTCTTGCAGAGCACCCTAATCACAAGGGGCAGATTGCCTTTTTGGTTACCAGCGACGAAGAAGGGCCGGCAACCGACGGAACGGTAAAAGTCGTAGAATGGATACGTGACAACAACATTGACCTGACATGGTGCATTGTTGGAGAGCCCAGCAGTAAGAAGAAATTGGGTGACATGATCAAGAATGGTCGTCGCGGTTCATTAAACGCCAACTTAACCATTAATGGTCAGCAAGGCCACATCGCGTACCCACACCTTGCCAACAACCCCATTCACTTAGCCCTGCCCGCGTTAGCGGAATTAATCCAAATGGAATGGGATCAAGGCAATGAATTCTTTCAACCGACGTCCTTTCAATTCTCAAATGTGAATTCAGGCACCGGGGCAACGAATGTGATACCTGGTGCACTGAACACTCTACTCAACTTTCGGTTTTCGACGGAAGTGACTGCAGATGAACTCAAATCTGCCGTTGAAGGGGTATTGGATAAACATCAATTGAATTACGACATCATCTGGAATCTGAGCGGTAACCCGTTTATAACAGGGCATGGTGACTTGCTCAACGCAGTACGCAGCAGCATTAAAACGGTAACGGGTGTGGACACTGAGATCTCAACATCCGGTGGCACGTCAGATGGACGGTTTATTGCTCAGTTAGGCACTCAGATTGTTGAGTGTGGGCCACTTAACGCAACCATCCACCAAGTGAATGAATGCGTGAGTACGGACGACTTAGATGGATTAACGGAGATTTATAAATTAACCTTGGGCTCATTGCTGCTTGAATAAGCAAATGACCCAAGGCGGTTAGGCATTGATCTAAAACGGAATGTCGTCATCAAAGTCATCGAAGCCGCCAGGCGAGTTCTGTGCAACCGGAGCTTGTGAAGGCTGCTGCATTGGAGCCGCTTGAGTCGCCTGCCCTTGATTATACGATCCACCTTGTTGCTGCATTGGCTGCTGCATAGAATCAGGAGCACCCATTCCGCCTTGAGCACCACCACGGCTGTCCAACATTTGCAGATTGTTTCCTACAATCTCTGTGCTGTAGCGATCGCTGCCATCTTGAGCCTGCCACTTACGCGTACGCAACGAGCCTTCAATGTACACTTTAGAGCCTTTTCGTAGATACTGAGATGAGATCTCGGCTAATCTATTGAACAACACAATGCGGTGCCATTCTGTGCGTTCTTGTAGCTGCCCTGTTTGCTTGTCTTTCCAACCTTCTGATGTTGCAACGCTGATATTGGTTACCATGCCACCAGACGGCAAACTCTTTGTTTCAGGGTCATTGCCCAGATTACCGACGATAATGACTTTGTTGATTCCACGAGCCATGTTTACACCTTTACTTATTGTATTTAAATAACGCTGAATAATGCATTCATCATACGTGAATTACGCTGGAAGAACATTATTCAAAATAAAAAAAACCACGTTATTTAACGTGGTTTAATTAGATCGTACGAGTTGTGTACAGCTTAAGCTTCAGCAGATGCTTCTTCTTCAACATCAACTGCTTCTTCATCTAAATCCACTTCTTCAGGGATTGGACGGTCAACCAACTCAACAAAAGCCATAGGCGCTTTATCACCTGTACGGAAACCACACTTCACGATGCGAATATAGCCTCCCGGACGCTCTTGGTAACGAGGACCAAGATCAGAGAACAACTTACCAACGGCTTCTTTACTGCCTAAACGAGCAAATGCTAGACGACGATTAGCAACCGAGTCAGTTTTAGACAACGTGATTAACGGCTCAATAACGCGACGTAATTCTTTTGCCTTTGGCAGTGTCGTTCTAATTAACTCATGCTCAACCAAAGAGATAGACATGTTCTTGAACATCGCTTTACGATGCGAACTATTACGGTTTAACTGACGTCCACTGTGACGATGACGCATGGGATAATCCCCTTATAACAAATTCAATTTACAAATAAGAGCGGTTAGAACTGCTCTATTTTACCTTTAGAGTCAAAAATGACGCTACTTATACTTTATTACCCAATACTCGGCCATCGTTTCTCAAACTTGCTGGCGGCCAGTTTTCAAGGCGTAATCCTAATGACAACCCTCTTGAAGCAAGTACATCTTTGATTTCAGTCAATGATTTCTTACCTAAGTTAGGCGTCTTTAACAATTCAACTTCGGTGCGCTGAACTAAGTCACCGATGTAGTAAATGCTTTCTGCTTTCAAACAGTTTGCTGAACGTACTGTTAACTCTAAGTCGTCTACAGAGCTTAATAACTCAGGGTCAACATCTTCTGTCTTCTCAACAGCCGCTGCTTCAACTTCACTGTCCAGATCCACAAACACGACTAATTGGCGTTGTAAGATGGTCGCCGCACGACGGATTGACTCTTCTGGATCCAATGTGCCGTCTGTTTCTAGCTCTAAAATCAATTTATCAAGATCGGTTCTGTTTTCTACACGTGCATTTTCAACACTGTATGAAACACGCATTACCGGGCTGAAACTGGCATCCAATTTTAGCAATCCAACACGCTGACCTAACTCTTCGTCATTGTTGACACGCTGATCTGCTGGCTCATAGCCACGACCGCGTTCAACGATCAAGGTCATGTCTAACTTTGTTTTTGCGTTCAAATGCGCGATGACATGCTCAGGGTTCGCAATTTCAACGTCTTGATGTGCCTGGATGTCTGCTGCTGTCACAACACCGGCTGTGTCTTTGACTAATTTAAGTTCAACTTTATCGTTTTCATGAAGATTGATCGCCAATCCTTTCATATTCAATAAAATTTCAATAACGTCTTCTTGAACACCTTCGATATTGCCATATTCATGTGTGACGCCATCAATTTCAACACCAGTTACTGCACAACCAGGCATTGATGACAAAAGAATACGACGCAATGCATTGCCCAACGTATGGCCGTAGCCTCGCTCTAGGGGCTCTAATACGATTTTCGAAACCGTATCACTGATTTCATCAACATTGATTACACGTGGTGTTAAAAGTTCTGTAACAGCGCTTGCCATAATCTATTCTCTACTTGTTTAAACGAGGTTAACTGTATTCAATTACTTAGAATAAAGTTCTACGATCAAGTTTTCATTAATTTCTGCAGATAATTCACTACGTTCTGGAACTTGAGTGAACACGCCTTCAAGATTCTTTTCATCAACCGTCACCCACTCAGGACGACCACGCTGTGCAGCGAGTTCCATTGAAGATTGAACACGCAATTGTTTCTTAGCTTTTTCACGCAACTTGATAACGTCACCAGGTTGTACGTTGTATGATGCAATGTTAACCACTTGGTCATTGACCATAATGCTTTTGTGCGCAACGAGCTGGCGTGATTCAGCGCGAGTTGAACCAAAGCCCATACGATACACGACGTTATCTAGACGTTGTTCTAACAACTTCAACAGGTTCTCACCGGTTGCGCCTTTCAAACGAGCAGCTTCTTTGTAGTAATTACGGAACTGCTTTTCTAAGACACCATACGTTCTACGAACTTTTTGCTTCTCACGTAATTGAACACCGTAGTCAGATAAACGACCACGCCCTGTGCCGTGCTGACCAGGTGCTGTGTCTGCTTTACACTTGCTTTCTAATGTTCGTACGCCACTCTTCAAGAACAAATCTGTTCCTTCACGACGTGATAACTTACAAGTAGGTCCTAAATATCTAGCCATTTTTCATATACTCTCGTGTGCGTAAGCGCGATTTATACGCGACGTTTCTTAGGTGGACGACATCCATTGTGAGGAATCGGCGTCACATCAGTGATGGTGTTGATTTTAAAGCCACAGCCATTTAATGCACGAACAGCTGATTCACGACCTGGTCCAGGTCCTTTAACTTCAACGTCTAAGTTTTTAACTCCGTACTCAAGTGCTACATTACCTGCACGTTCTGCTGCAACCTGTGCCGCAAACGGAGTACTTTTTCTTGATCCGCGGAAACCAGAACCACCTGATGTCGCCCAACTTAGCGCGTTACCTTGACGGTCTGTAATCGTAATGATGGTGTTATTGAACGACGCGTGAATATGCGCCATTCCGTCTACGACATTACGTTTAACTTTCTTACGAGATGTAGTGCTTTTTCCTGGCTTAGCCATCGTGATACCTTTGTTTCTCTAAATTTACTTACGAATTGGTTTGCGTGGACCTTTACGAGTACGCGCATTCGTTTTGGTTCGCTGTCCACGTAAAGGCAAACCTTTACGATGACGAAGGCCTCTATTACAACCAAGGTCCATCAGACGTTTGATGTTCATTGAAATTTCACGACGTAAGTCGCCTTCAACAACCATTTTAGCGATTTCATTACGAATTGAATCCAATTCGCCTTCTGATAAATCACCAATTTTTGTGTCTTCACCAACACCGGTCGCTGAACACAACTTCTTAGCTGTTGTTCGCCCAACACCGAAAATATACGTCAATGAGATGACTGCATGCTTATGATCGGGAATGTTTACCCCTGCAATACGCGCCATTCAACTACTCCAAATTATCTATTAATTAAATACTTAGACTTTAAGATCCCGACTTAACACTTTACTGCCTATTTTGTGTAACGTTAAACAGGCGCGCAAGAATAGCTGTCTTGACCTAAAAAATCAACCTTAACCTTGTCTTTGTTTGTGTCGTGGCTCAACATGACAAATAACGCGTATCACGCCTTTGCGACGTACCACTTTACAGTTACGACACATTTTCTTTACTGAAGCTCTTACTTTCATCTTAAACTCCTAAGATAACAACGCTTATCCGTTGTTTAAATTTGCCTTTTGTAGAAGGCCATCATATTGATGAGACATCAAATGCGACTGAACTTGTGCCATGAAATCCATCACTACAACTACTACGATCAACAAAGACGTTCCACCTAAATAGAATGGTACATTTGCTGACATGATCAAAAACTGCGGTATCAAACAAATGACCGCCATATACATCGCACCAAATAGCGTTAACTTCGTGACTACACCATCGATGTACTTACTGGTTTGCTCGCCAGGGCGAATGCCTTGTAAAAATGCATTAGAGCGCTTCAAGTTCTCAGCTACTTCACGTGGGTTAAACACCAACGCCGTATAAAAGAAGCAGAAAAACACAATCAATGCACCGAATACGATGATATTTAACGGTTGACCCGGGCCTAACGCAAACGCTACGTTTTGCAACCATTCCATGCCCTCAGATTGACCCACCCATTGAGCAATGGATGCAGGGAATAATAACAAACTGCTGGCAAAAATTGGTGGGATAACACCTGCCATGTTAACACGCAAAGGCAAATGACTGCGCTGCCCTTGCATCACCTGGCGGCCACGTTGTCGTCGCGCTGAGTTGATGACAATGCGTCGTTGCCCACGCTCGATGTAGATGATCCCCCACACCAATAATAACGCCAGCGCTAAGACTGCTAAGACAACAAAAATCGATAACTGCCCGTTTTTAGCTTGTTCAAATCGTTTGGAATACTGCGCTTGGCAAGCCAGCGACAATACCCGCGAAGATCAACATTGAGATCCCGTTGCCAATACCACGTTCTGTAATTTGCTCACCTAACCACATCATGAACATTGCACCACACACTAACGACACCGTCGCTGTACCTGTCACTATCAGCTCAGTGCTGAAGAACAAGCCTTGTGACGCCATACCAAATACCATACCGGTAGACTGAAGTATTGCGAGGCCTAATGTACCGTAACGCGTGTACTGGGTAATTTTTCGTTGACCTGCTTGTCCTTCTTTCTTTAATGCTTCTAAAGAAGGCAACACAGCTGTCATTAACTGCATGATGATCGATGCTGAGATATACGGCATGATACCCAATGCCAAAATACTCATACGTTCAAGCGCACCACCAGAGAACATGTTAAACAAACCAAGGATGGTCCCTTCGTTTTGATTAAACAATGCTTTTACTTGTTCAGGGTTAATACCTGGCAATGGGATATGTGTACCAATTCGGTACACCATGAATGCAAACAACAAGAACATGAGACGTGACTTTAATTCACCCAGTCCTGATTCTTTCTTTAAATTTGCTTGCACCATGTTACTGTCCTATTGATTAGTGATTACGCGTCTACTTTGCCGCCGGCTGCTTCAATCGCTGCCTTAGCGCCTTTACTTACACGAACACCACTCACATTAACTGCTTTAGTGACATCACCTGACAAAAAGATCTTAACCGAAGAAATGTTCTGACCAATGATGTCAGCTTCTTTCAGTGTGTCTACGTTCACAACATCACCAGCGACTGCATTGAGTTCAGAGGTACGGACTTGAGCCGACACCAAAGAAACACGTGATGTGAAACCGAACTTAGGCAAACGTTTTTGCAAAGGCATTTGACCACCTTCGAATCCAGGACGAACTGAACCGCCTGAACGAGACTTTTGGCCTTTGTGTCCGCGACCACAGGTTTTACCCAGCCACTTCCAATACCACGGCCAACGCGTTTTGCTTCTTTCTTATGGCCTGGAGCAGACTTGATCGTATTTAAACGCATTGTTTGCTCTTCAGCGATCACTTCAGTAGTCATTAAGCTTCACCTTCAACGCTAACTAAGTAGCTCACCTTGTTAATCATGCCACGAATCGATGGCGTGTCTTCAACTTCAACCGTCTGGCGAATCTTACGCAGTCCCAAACCAGCAACACATGCTTTGTGAGACTTGATACGACCAGCGGTTGAACGTAGTAATGTAACTTTCAATGTTTTATTCGACATAATCAGATTACTCTAAAATTTCTGCTGCTGTTTTTCCGCGTTTCGCTGCAACTTCATCAGGGGAACGCATGTTTTTTAAGCCTTCAAACGTTGCTCGAACAACATTGACAGGGTTTGTAGAGCCATAACACTTAGCGAGTACATTTTGAACACCAGCAACTTCCAATACAGCACGCATTGCACCACCGGCAATAACACCTGTACCTTCAGACGCAGGCTGCATATAAACTTTTGACGCACCGTGGTTGGCTTTAACAGCGTATTGAATCGTGCTGCCATCAAGATCAACTTGGATCATGTTGCGGCGAGCAGATTCCATCGCTTTCTGAATCGCTGCAGGCACTTCACGCGCTTTACCACGACCAAAACCTACTTTACCATTCCCATCACCTACAACAGTTAATGCGGTGAAGCTAAAAATACGGCCACCTTTAACTACTTTAGATACACGGTTAACTTGGACTAGCTTTTCAACGATGCCTTCAGCATTCGCTTCGTCTTTATATGCCATAATCTCTTATGCCCCTTAAAATTCTAATCCGGCTTCACGAGCCGCATCTGCTAATGCTTTAACACGACCATGGTACTTAAACCCTGAACGATCGAATGCAACATCAGATATACCAGCAGATTTTGCTCTTTCTGCTATTAACTTACCAACGGCACTTGCAGCGTCTACGTTGCTTGTGACCCCTGAATTCAACTCTTTTTCAACTGTTGATGCAGAGGCTAAAACCGTTGCGCCATCAGGTGAAAATATTTGAGCATACATATGACGTGACGAACGGAACACTGACAAACGATTAATGCCCTTGCTACGGATCTTGGCACGAGTACGACGTGCTCGACGTAATCTAGCGGATTGCTTACTAGCCATTACAGTAACCCTTTACTTTTTCTTAGCTTCTTTACGACGTACATACTCATCAACATAACGAACACCTTTACCTTTGTAAGGCTCTGGCGGACGGTATGCACGAATTTCTGACGCTACCTGACCAACTAACTGCTTATCGATTCCTTTAACAATTACTTCAGTTTGAGATGGTGTCTCTGCACTGATCCCTTCTGGTAATTGATAATTAACCGGGTGAGAAAAACCCAATGTCAAATTAAGTACTTGACCTTCAACCTTGGCACGATAACCAACACCAATTAATTGCAGTTTTTTCTCAAAGCCATTGCTCACACCAATGATCATATTGTTAACTAATGATCGTGTGGTACCAGCCATGGCTGAATTTGACGTCTTACTTGCGAAATTTAATTCACCCGCATCCTGCTTCACTTCAACCGCAGCGTGTAGATCCATTGAAAGAGATCCTTTACTGCCTTTAACAGTGATTTCGGACTCGGACAATGACACTTCAACGCCTGCCGGAATACTAACTGGACTACTTGCTATACGAGACATACTAATATCCTATCTCTTAGAATACTTGACAAATGACTTCGCCACCAACGCCTACTTTACGCGCTGCACGATCGGTCATTAAACCTTGGCTTGTCGAAATAATCGACACACCTAAACCAGCATTTACACTTGGCAATTCATCTTTGCTTTTGTAAATGCGCAAGCCTGGACGACTCACTCTTACAATTGATTCAATAACTGCTGAACCTTCATAATAACGAAGCTCTACTGTTAGAGATTTCTTGTTACCTTCAGACTCTTCTGCAAGAGACTCAATATAACCTTCATCTTTCAACACTTTAGCAATCGCAACCTTCACTTTAGAAGAAGGCATGGTTACTTTTTTCATTTTAGCCATCTGGCCATTGCGAATATGGGTTAACATATCTGCAATCGGATCTTGCATACTCATTTGATAACCCTCTTTACCAGCTTGCTTTAACTAGGCCTGGCACATCGCCACGCATAGCTGCTTCACGTAATTGGTTACGACATAGTCCAAACTTTCTATACACACCGTGTGGACGACCTGTCACCTGACATCGACGCTGCTGTCTAACTGGATTCGCGTCGCGCGGTAATTTCTGCAACGCTTGTTGCGCTTCCCAGCGCTCATCATCACTGCTATTAACACTTTTAATAATTGCTTTTAACTCTGCACGTTTTGCAGCGTATTTGGCAACCGTTTTAGTGCGCTTTTTCTCGCGCATGATCATAGAAGTCTTTGCCATTAGTCATTAACCCTTTAATGGAAAATTAAACGCACGTAACAAAGCTCGACCTTCGTCATCTGTACGCGCTGTTGTCGTAATTACAATATCCATTCCGCGCAATTTATCGACTTTATCGTAGTCAATTTCAGGAAAGATAATTTGCTCTGTAATACCCATTGCAAAGTTACCACGCCCATCAAACGACTTATCGCTGATGCCTCGGAAATCTCGAATACGAGGAATGGCTATACCAACTAAGCGGTCCAAAAATTCATACATGCGTTCTTTACGCAAGGTGACTTTACAACCAACAGGCCAATCTTCACGTAACTTAAATCCAGCTATTGACTTGCGTGCTTTCGTTACGACCGGCTTCTGGCCAGCAATCAAGGTCATATCCTTAACTGCGCTTTCTAATAGTTTCTTGTCGCCTAATGCTTCACCAACACCCATATTCAAGGTAATCTTAGTGATGCGAGGGACTTCCATTGCACTTTTACATCCAAGTTCTTCTTTCAACTTAGCGTGTAATTCAGTGTTATAAAGTTCTTTCAAATTCGTAGTCATGACCGTATTCCAACTTATGCATCAATTGCGCGATTGTCTGATTTAAAAAAGCGTACTTTCTTACCGTCTTCTTCACGAACGCCCACTCGATCAGCTTTCTGCGTTTCAGCGTTCCAAATGGCTACATTCGAAACATGTAAAGGTGCTTCTTTCTCGATGATCCCACCTGGCTGGTTGGCCTGAGGGTTCGCCTTCGTGTGCTTTTTGATCATATTAATGCCGCTCACGATCACACGCTCTTTATTTGTGATCACACTGACTACTGAGCCGCGCTTTCCTTTATCCTTGCCTGAAAGGATAACAACTTCATCGTTTTTTCTAATCTTACGCATAATATTTCAACCTAACACTTTTTAACGTTTGCCTATGAAAGGATCAAAGCACTTCTGGTGCTAACGATACAATTTTCATAAATTTGTCTGTACGCAGTTCGCGCGTAACAGGGCCGAAGATACGTGTGCCAATTGGCGCTAACTGTGGGTTTAACAAAACAGCAGCATTATCGTCAAATTTAATCAATGAACCGTCTGGACGACGCACGCCTTTTCTAGTGCGAACCACAACGGCTGTCATAACTTGGCCTTTTTTCACTTTCCCGCGAGGGATTGCTTCTTTAACCGTTACTTTGATGACGTCTCCAACTCGTGCATATCGACGATGTGAACCGCCCAATACTTTAATGCACATTACTTTTGATGCACCGCTGTTATCAGCAACATTTAAATAACTTTCTGTTTGAATCATCGTCTAACTCCAAATCTCTTTAATGCGGTTGTATTAAATTACGGCCGCGCTTTCGTCTACAGATAACAAAGCCCATGATTTGGTCTTTGATAAAGGACGACTTTCAATAATAGTAACTAAGTCACCGATGTTACAAACATTCTCTTCGTCATGCGCATGTACTTTGCTCGAACGAGTGATGTATTTACCGTACAAAGGATGCTTAACACGTCGTTCAATCACAACGGTAATTGTCTTATCCATTTTGTTACTGGTTACTCTACCCGATACTGTACGGCCATTAATTTCTTCAGTCATGGTTATTTACCTGCTGCTTGCTTTTGTTCAAGTACTGTTTTAACTCGTGCGATGCTACGCTTTGCATTTTTAATCAAATGCGTTTGAGTCAATTGCCCTGTTGTTTGCTGGATACGCAAATTGAACAAGTCAGCACTCTGCTTAACCAAGGTGTCTTTCAACTCTTCAGCTGATTGTTGACGCAATTCTTCAATTTTCATTACATCACCGTCCGTTTAACAAAGATTGTTTCAAGCGGTAGTTTTGCCGCTGCAAGATCAAATGCTTCTCTTGCAAGCTCTTCAGACACACCTTCCACTTCGTAAAGTATTTTTCCTGGCTGAACCTGACATACCCAGTACTCAACATTACCCTTACCTTTACCTTGACGAACTTCTAAAGGCTTTTGAGTAATTGGCTTATCTGGGAACACACGGATCCAAATTTTACCACCACGTTTAATGTGACGAGTCATCGCTCTACGCGCCGCTTCAATTTGGCGTGCTGTAATTCTACCGCGACCTACTGCTTTTAAGCCGTATTCGCCAAAACTTACTTTGCTGCCACGAAAAGCCAACCCGCGATTACGGCCTTTCATCTGCTTGCGAAATTTTGTTCGCTTCGGTTGCAACATGTTTTGAAACCCCTAAACTGTCTTTAAAAAATAAGTACTATGTCACACTGAAATTATTCAGCGTCTCCAATAACTTCGCCTTTGAAAATCCACACTTTAATACCTAAGATACCGTACGTAGTCATTGCTTCATAAGCACTGTAATCAATATCGGCTCTTAATGTGTGCAATGGTACACGACCTTCACGATACCATTCTGAACGTGCGATTTCTGCACCGCCTAAACGACCACCGATTTTAATCTTGATGCCTTGAGCACCTTGACGCATTGCATTTTGTACTGCTCGCTTCATCGCTCGACGGAACATCACACGACGCTCCAACTGTTGCGCTACGTTTTGAGCAACCAAACGTGCATCTAAATCTGGCTTACGAATTTCTTCAATATTGATGTGAACCGGAACGCCCATCATCTTAGTTAATTCTTTTCTCAACAAATCAACGTCTTCACCTTTCTTACCGATGACGATGCCAGGACGCGCAGTATGAATCGTAATTCGTGCTGTTTGTGCTGGGCGTTCAATCAGAATTCTACTGACCGATGCTTTGTCTAACTTTTTGTACAAGAATTCACGTACTTTCAAGTCTTCCACAAGTGCTTTCGCATAGTCAGGGCCATCTGCATACCATACAGAATTATGCTCTTTTGTAATGCCTAAACGAATACCAACTGGATGTACTTTTTGCCCCATGGGGATCTCCTAACGCAGTCTCTATGACTTAACTATGTTCTGATACTTTAACGGTAATGTGACAGCTACGCTTCAAAATTCTATCCGCACGGCCTTTCGCACGTGGGCTGATGCGTTTCATTGTCATCCCTTCATCAACAAAAATCGTTGACACCTTCAATTCATCAATGTCCATACTTTCATTATGCTCAGCGTTGGCAATGGCTGAATTCAACACTTTCTTGATAATTTGAGCTGCCTTCTTATGGCTGAACGTCAATATCGTAAGAGCTTCTTCAACTGATTTACCACGGATCTGATCCGCAACAAGTCGCGCTTTTTGTGCGGACAGTTGAGCGCCTTTTAATTTTGCAGTCACTTCTGACATGAACCTAACCTCTTTAACTTAGCGTTTCGCTTTCTTGTCTGCCGCATGGCCTTTAAACGTGCGAGTTACCGCAAATTCACCCAACTTATGCCCAACCATGTCTTCCGTGATAAACACTGGAACATGTTGACGGCCATTGTGCACTGCGATCGTCAAACCAAGCATGTTAGGGAAAATCACAGAGCGACGCGACCATGTCTTAATCGGACGTTTCTCGCCTTTCTCTGCTGCTGCTTCTACCTTTTTCAAAAGGTGAAGATCAATAAACGGGCCTTTCTTTAATGAACGTGGCACTAGACTATCCTCTATTTCTTGCTGCGACGACGGACAATTAATTTGTCAGTGCGCTTATTTGAACGTGTTTTATACCCTTTAGTTGGCGTACCCCAAGGAGAAACAGGGTGTCTACCACCTGATGTTTTACCTTCACCACCACCATGTGGATGATCCACCGGGTTCATAGCAACACCACGAACGGTTGGACGCTTACCACGCCAGCGAGATGCACCCGCTTTACCAAGTGATCTTAGTGCATGCTCACCATTAGACACTTCGCCTAATGTCGCGCGACACTCTACCAAAATTTTTCTCATCTCACCTGAACGCAAACGTAATGTTGCGTATTGGCCTTCACGTGCAACCAACTGAGCTGATGTTCCTGCGCTGCGTACCATCTGTGCGCCTTTACCTGGCTTCATTTCAACACAATGAATCACGCTACCCACCGGGATGTTACGCAATGTCATGGTATTACCCGGCATGATCGGAGCACCGTCACCAGACATTAACTCAGATCCAGCTTTCACACCTTTAGGCGCGATAATGTAACGTCGCTCACCATCTGCGTACAATACCAAAGCGATGTTTGCCGTACGATTTGGATCATACTCTAAACGCTCTACGACTGCTGGAATACCGTCTTTATTTCGCTTGAAATCAATTAAACGATAATGCTGCTTATGACCACCACCGATGTGACGTGTCGTAATACGACCATTGTTGTTACGACCACCGCTCTTGCTCTTCTTTTCTAAAAGAGGCTTGTACGGCTCGCCTTTGTGTAAATCCGGGTGACGAACTTGTACAACAAAACGACGACCAGGAGATGTAGGTTTGGCTTTAATAATTGGCACAATAAATCCTCTCTATTTCGCCATTTGGGTAAAGTCAATTTCTTGACCTTCACCTAAACGAACGTACGCTTTTTTCCAGCTCGGACGCTTGGACGCACCAAAACGGTTAAACTTAACTTTTCCTTTCACATTCATCAGCTGAACTTTTTCAACTTTAACGCTGAATAACTGTTCAACGGCTTTCTTGATTTCAAGCTTCGTTGCTGTTTTTTCAACTTTAAATGTGTACTGATTTGACTCATCAGCTACGATGGCAGACTTTTCAGACAAATGCACACCGAGCAATACTTGATAGATACGTTCTGCATTCATCCTAATAACTCCTCAAACTTCTTCAAGGCAGGCACTGTGAACATCACTTTGTCATACGCTACCAAACTGACTGGATCAACACCTTGTACGTCAACCACATCAACGTGCTTTAAATTACGTGCTGACAAATATAAGTTCTCATTAACTTCTTCGCTAACGATCAACACATTGCCTAAATCAAACTCAGACATTGTTTTCGCCAATGCTTTCGTCTTAGGCTCTTTCAACTCTAATGGCGCACCATCAGTAAGCACTAAACGCTCTTGACGAACCAACTCAGACAAGATTGAACG
>CANNZV010003263.1:0-68373 GCA_947561585.1 Caprella mutica
GTTATTAACGAAAAATGGTTATAATGAAACATGGTATTACATATATAAAGATTTCCAAAGTTGATTGTATAAGTTGATTAGTTTAAAAATTGTATTTATTTGTTTTCAAAATTGAACAGAATGCTTCTATTTTATATAAAACCACATACGTAACAATTTTTTTGAAAAATAAAATTTCTGATTTATTCAACATCCTACTTTATATAACAGGCAGCACAATCTATAATTGTTCAATATAAAGAACTGTTTCTGCAGTTAAACAATCTAACTTTAAAACTATTATAAACTATTTAACGTAAGTACATTAATTGTACACAATGTATACAGTCCTAATATATAGCCACGTCACTCCAAATTAAAATATTACTATAGTCAGTTATATAATATTTTCTTTGGTCCCTTGTTCGTAGAAAACAGAATATTGAAAGGATAAGAATTATAAAAATGTAACTTCAGGACATGACTCGCACTTATTACCGTTTTGTTGAAAGTGTGAGTCGCGATTTTGTAATAAAGCGGGGGAAGCCTGTATTGACTGAAAACTCCACGGTTTTTGCTAATAAAATTCAAAGTTTCAATGATTAATTGAAAAAACTGATGCACAATTTTCTGTAAGAATATTGTAAATAGCAAACAACTTGAAAAATTCTTTATATTTGGCTGATTAACACTAAATACTGGCACAGACTAGTAACGATTCTGAACCACAGGGTTGTCTAGAAATGTTTTATTAAAGTTTGCGCTTAAAAGACAATAATGTGAGCATCTCAAAAATTTTAGATCTGTATAAGAAGATTTCTTTCTATATTAAATGGTATACAGGGTGGGGCATAAGTTTGGAAGCAATTTTTCAAACATTAATATAATTCTTAAAAATAAGTTCTTAAGTAGGTGATAGGGTTTGAATTATAGTAGAGACACTACATTACGACGTGGCAGTGTTATTTTTTACAAAAATTTAGTCAATTCAAAAATGTCAGACAAAAGAGAAGCCATTATTGCTCTACACCGTGCCGGGATGTCAGATTCCGTCCTTTCAAAGACTCTCTCAATAGCGAGATCGACTAGTTTGGAAGTGTGTGAAGCGTTTTAATGAGAGAGGAGACTTGACTGATCGTCCAAGAAGTGGTAGACCACGCTCACAACGCACCAAACAACTGATAAAATGTGCCCGAGAGAAGATCAGGAAGAACCCGAAAAGGTCAATACGATTGTTAGCCAAAACAGTTAATGTGAGTCCCAGAACAATGAAAAGAGTTGTCAAAGAAGACCTAAAGATGTCCTCTTTCACCCTCCAAAAGAGACAGACTCTGTCAGAAGCTGTAAAGAAAAAGAGATTGGAGAGAAGCAAAGCACTTCTGAGAGAATTGAATTCTAGCACGGCTGGTGAAATTGTTTGGTCTGACGAAAAAAATTTCACAGTGGAAATGGCTCACAACCGGAGGAATGACAGAATAATTGGTAAAAGTGCAAAAGACATCCCATACAACCAAAAAACTGTCCACAGAACCATGAAACCTGCTTCAGTAATGGTCTGGGCCGCCGTTTCAGAAACTTGGAGATCTCCTTTAATTTTTGTGGAACAAGGCGCCAAAATCAATGCTAAATGTTATATTGAGAATATTTTGACGCCAATGTTGGAGTCAGCTAAGGATCACTTCGGTAATGACACTCTATGGACATTTCAGCAAGACGGCGCGACTTCACATACTGCAAATGTCACTCAAAACTGGTGCCATGACCATCTTCCACGGTTTTGGTCCAAAGAAATGTGGCCTCCCTGCTCCCCAGATGTTAATCCTATGAACTTTTCGGTATGGTCTATTTTGAATCAAAGGCCTGTGGTAAATTCCATCGCAGTGTGGATGATTTAAAGCGTTCGCTCCAGAGATCTTGGAAGGAAATTTCACAAGAACAGTTGCGTGCCGCAGTAGGAGGAGTTCGGAGGAGATTTGAGGCTGTTATTAAAAACAAGGGGGGACATTTTGAATAAATTTATGATTTTTGAATTCTTAAAACCCTTATGTAATAATACATAACTGTAAATTATTAAATATATTTTTCGTTGGATTATAATATACACTTTCATTTTCTTCCAAACTTACGCCCCACCCTGTAGAATAGGTAGGTATATTTAGATTTAGATAAAAGAATTAACTACACATATTCTCCATATATGATGGGTATGATCACAGTATATGTAGTATATATAGACATTCTGAATATAGGTAGGTACATGAATGTATATTCTGTATACTGGAAATCTTAACAAATTACAAAATATGTTTGGATTTTATCCTATATTAAATGTTTATATAATATTACAGATACCTATATTGACCTAAAAGTGATTTTGAAACGATTAGTTTGCATAATAGAGTATAAATATTAGGCTAGTTATGGGTTCTATCGATAGATACTAATAATACAGGGTGGCGCAAAAAAAAGGAAACCCGTTTTCAAATTAGTTAATTTAAAAAAATATTAAACCTAAAAAATGTCTAAAAACACAGTTTTATTCATTTACTTTTTCTGCATCTATCTCAATAATATGTTGAGTTACGACTAAAAATAGAACATTCTGCAGCGAATTAAAAAAAGGTACCTAAAAATGGCTTGCGCGAGCACGCACGAAATACGCCAAAAAATTTCATAATAGGAATAATTCATTTCCATATGGTAGCTTGTAGTAAAAATTTAATCCCAGAATTTTTCATTCAAAAAACGTTTTGGTTAATGACTCTTTCATCACCAATCACGATATCTTCTACAAAATGTGCATTTTTTGGCAGAAACCATTATGCAAAATTTAGATGGTGCGGTAAATCAGTTCTAAGAGTTCGAGTCTTACATGCATCTTAAAAGGATAATATCTCAAATCGTGTTTAACAATTTAGTGAAATGTGCCTTAAATGATATCTAATTCTTACCATCTGATTTATATTTTTGTATTCTCAATATGCTGTTCATGTTCTCAATGTTTTCATGTGTTCATTCTTTTCTCCTGCGACATGATCACTTTTTGTTCAAATTTAAAGTGGTTTCTTCAATTTGGAACTTATTAACATTTGTCAATGTGGTTTTACAGTTGGTGGAAATCCTTCCGGAAAGCAATGTTCAAAATGAGTTTGAACCTGCGTAAAACTTAGAGTTCAAAAAAAACATTCACAACAAAAACTCTGTTCTTTTGAAAGCTGCATTTTGAGGGTATCGAATAGGATAAAAAAATTAATAGCGAGATGATTTTATAAATATATCAATTTTACCATCAAAAAACAACTTTCAAATGGTAATTATTTTATTTTCTCTTATTTGTTACAAAAAATAGTAGAATTTAATGTTTTTAAATCCAAATAAAATGAAGTATACCTCTTATGATTTTTTTCATATATTTCTTGCTTGCGCAAGCCATTTTTAGGTACCTTTTTTAATTCGCTGCAGAATGTTAAATTTTTGTCGTAACTCTTAACAGATTAACGAGATAGATGCAGAAAAAGTAAACGAATAAAATTGCGTTTTTGGAAAATCTCTAGCTTCAAGAGTTTGTAAAATAAACTAGTTTGAAAGTGGGTTTCCTTTTTTTTGCGCCACCCTGTATAACTCACCCTATATACTAAATACACAGTGTGTCTTTGTTCGTTGGTTGGTTGGTTGGTTGCAGGAAAAATGTCACGATTTAACATTTAATATATAAAAAAATGTATGAATAATTTTTTCTATATATATTTATTTTTCACATGATTTTATTACATACATTTTTCCATACATTTTTTTACAAACATTTTTTCTTACATACATTTTTTTACATACATTTTTAATATAATTTTTTAATAATTTTTTTTGCATAATTTTCATTTGACATAAATAAAATTTATATTTATTTTTTACATATATTTTTTTTAAATATACTTATGATATTTTTTTAATATATGTTTTTCAACATATATTTTATTTCTTTTACTATATTGATACCCCATACATTCTAATGGTATTGTAAGAATAAATGGTATAATTTATTTTAAATTTTATTTTATTTCTTAAATATTTCCAGTGAAAATGATATTAGTAATATATGTCGCTGGAATATCCCGAAAATGTCGGATGGGGATGATATTCGTTAGGAATATATCGCGGGAATATCCCGAAAATGTCGGAAGGGAATCATATTGGTAATGCATGTCGCGGGAACATTCCCTGGACATCGGGCCGCGATATTGCGACACTGAGGGGAGGTTGCGATATCGAGGGGATGTTCCGGGAACATTGCAATGTTACCTGGAATGTAGGAAACACTATTCCTAGATTTAGATTTACAAAAAGAAGGGACTAATAAATTAGTGCAATATATCGTGGAATACAAATGTACATCTGAATGGCTCTGTAAGTTATTGAACAAATAAGAATCAGTGTTGAAATATATTGCCTTGTACATCCTTACCAATACGCAGTACTCAAATATATCAGGAACATTTAAAATCTCAAACTTTTTGGAATGTGGGGAGGTATGAGAGTTATACAGACTGCCTTTTATCTGTTGACAGACCTCAGGGCAGCTTTTTGCACCTTGATAACCTTATCTAAATGACAACAGTATGTACCACCCCACACTTCAATGGCATACAGCAAATAAGGCATGACTAGAGAATCATAAAGATAAAGCATAATCTCAACAGGCATATAATGTCTCAATTTATTAAACAAACCCACTGAACATGATATTTTCCTGGTTATAACATTAATATGTAAGTCAAATATCAGATCATCATCAAATGTAACTCCTAAAAAATTTGTGTAATTAATTCTAGAAATTTCTCCTGCACCAACAGAAATTGGTGGAAAATTAACATTCTTCCCAAAATTAAAGATCATATAATTAGTTTTATGAGCATTAATTTCTAATTTGTTTGCCAATAGCCAGCTAAGAACTAAAGTTAGTTCTGCATTAATAGTTCCTGCTATAATATTGTTATCAGATTTAGGATCAAAATTATAAAAATAAATCAGATTTAGGATCATCAGCAAAAAGAGTATATTTAAATTTATTAGAGCTTTTAGGTAAATCATTGATAAAAATCAAAAATAGTAGTAGGCCAAGGACGCTACCTTGAGGAACACCATGGCTCACACCCACATGATTAGATGAAGAATTCCCTATTACAACATATTGTTTGCGGTCAGATAGGTAAGACTTCAACCATTGAAATATGAATCTTCTAAACCCGTAAAAATGCATTTTTTTTAGTAAAATAGAGTGATCAATGTAATCAAATGCTTTTGAAAGATCTTAAAATATAGAGAGTACGCTCTGGTCATTGTCAATAGAAGGATATAAGTAGTTCAAAAAGTGTAACAAGGCAAGAGAAATCGATTTTTTTGATCTGAAACCAAACTGATCTTCAGATAGTATGGAATATTTTACAAGGTATTTATAGACTCGCTTATAAATTAACTTTTCAATGATTTTACCGTAGGTGGGTAAAATTGATATGGGACGATAGTTAGACTTCTCATCCCTAGCGTCCTTCTTGTGCAATGGAATTACTCTGGCAATTTTTAATGAACTAGGAAATATGCCTGAGAACATAGAGAGATTAGTAATATGTGCAAGTATAGGAGATATTATGTAACTTATTCTCTTCAAAACATGGATGGGCACAGTGAAAAAATAAATTTGATTTACTCTTCAGCGATCGAATTACGGTGTCCACATCATATGGATTGTCAGGGTTAAAATAGAAAGAGTTAGAGAATTAATTCGTAAAATAACTCATCACACCACCCCATACTTGTCAGAATAAATGGTATAATTTATTTTAAATTTTATTTTATTTCTTAAATATTTCCAGTGAAAATGATATTAGTAATACATGTCGCCGGAATATCCCGAAAATGTCGGATGGGGATGATATTCGTTAGGAATATCGCGGGAATATCCCGAAAATGTCGGAAGGGAATCATCACAAACTGATCTCGGAACCAATTGTAGAGAAGTAGTCATTCAGTGAATTGACAATTATTTGTGAATCAGTGGAAACCGAATCACAGACAACCAACTTTTCAATATTAGCTTTATCGAAATTAGTTTTCCCCATAACGGTATTTATAGTTTTCCAATATACTTGGTAAGTCTTAAAGAAGATAGGATTTGACGCAATCTCGCCTCAAACATCTCATAATCAGTATTAGGTGACCTGTAAATAAGTCCAATAAGTATGAAAGTATTTTTAAAAGAAATTTCCAAAAAAAACTATTCAATATCGTCCAGGCATACAGAAATGTGCGTTCGAGTTTTACATTTGAACTTACTCCTAACAAATATACTTAGAATATACCCCGTCGATTTGATCTCAGCTTGTGAAAACTATTATAATTATCAAAACTTACAAGGTCTTTAATTTGTTCATTTGGGTCTTTCCCATTTGACGACCCCCACCAGATTAAATTTAAATTAATTTTTTTATATGTATTTTTGTACATAGAATCTTAAAATCAGAACAGTTTTTTGTAGAAACTAATAGTTTTTGAGATATGAGGGTTTAAAGCTATTTTTTTCCTATGCATTACTGAAGGATTGAGAACTTTGAAAAAACTCGTGTTTTCATTGAAATTACTTAAACAATATATATTTCTGGCATGAAACAGTAATGTAGTTTGTTGTATCCGCTAGTTTGTTGTACTGCACACTTCATGATTGTTTAATGACCGGGCATTACACATATCAGTATTGAAGTAATAATTTGAAAATATCACGGAAACTGGAAATATTTTCGATATATGTATTTCGGAGGGCGTGCCAAACCCCCCCCCCTTCAACCCCCCTGCCAGGTCATTAAACAGTCATGAAGTATGCAGTACAACAAACTAGCGGATACAACAAACTACATTACTGTTTCATGCCAAAATATATATTGTTTGAGTAATTTCAATGAAAACGAGTTTTTTCAAAGTTCTCAATCCTTCAGTAATACATAGGAAATAAATAACTTTAAACCCTCATATCTCAAAAACTATTAGTTTCTACAAAAAACGGGTTTGATTTTCGGATTCTATGGACAAAAATACATATAAAAAAATAATTTGAATTAAATTTGGTGGGGGTCGTCAAATGGGAAAGACCCGTTCATTTAGCCAACACTCACTGAAGCATAATACATCAAATTTACAGTTAAGAAGGTCAAGATTAGCCTGTAATTCATATACTTTTGGTATGATAGACCTAATGTTGAAGTGAATGAGCGAAAAATCAGCTTCACAAACTGGCAGCTATTCATTAAACGATTCAAAAAGGAAATATTCACTATCCGATCCGATCCCAGCACCCCCACGAAGGTGATTAAAGTTATTTAAACTTGCATCTATGTCGTTAAATACATTAAGATTATCGGTCACGACTGGATGGTATAAGGTTCAGACGGCAGATCTTAACAATTGCTGATAAAACAGATCTCAATAATATATATCAAATAATTGTGCGAGTAAATAACATGTGAGAAAAAATCATATACCAATACAAAGAGCAGGACACATTGTATTTCAACGCATACGAGTGACTGCAGGTACTGGTACAAAAAAAAACACATAGAGCGCAGAACACATTGTATAACGAGGTATATACAAGTGGCTGCAGGTATTGGTAGAACAACACAGATGGTATAATGCTTCGTATTAAACTCAATCACCTCATAAGCAAAATAGGTCGAGAGCAGGCAAATAATTAAGGTAATCACCCCAAACAGCGGTATATGACGAAAAAATTAATAATTAAGATAGTCATCTCAATAGTAATACAAGATGAGAGCACAATTAGGGTCATCACATAAACAGCAATATGGCACAAACAAAAAACAGAGAGCACAACACATTGTATAGCGAAGTATACAAGTGACTGCAGGTATTGGTAAAACAGTACAGGTATTAAACGCAATCACCTCAAAAGCAAAATAGGTTAGGGTAATTACCCCGGGGTACGGTCAAGAGCCCCCCTAGGTCATAACCCCCCCCCCCCGGTCACGAGCCCTCCCTCCCTGTTTTTTAATCCTTATTAACCTAGTTAAATAAATGAAGAATGAAGAACTACTTAGATAGAAATAACTGAGAGTTTCTAATGTAGTTTGTTGTATCCGCTAGTTTGTTGTATTGCAAACCTTAATGATTGTTTAATGACCTGGCAGGGGGGGGGGGGGGGAGGGCTTTATATTTTATGTTTAATCAGTAATGAACTACAAAAGTGTCAATAAGGATTAAATAATATAGGTAAATAGGTAAATGAGGATTAAAAAACAAGGAGCTTCGTGACCGAGGGGGCTCATGACCGGGATGGGGGGGGGGGGCTCTTGATCGGGGGGCTCATGACCTACACCCAATTACCCCAACAGCGGTATAAGAAGAGAACAAATGAATAATTAGGCTAGTCATCCCAATAGCAATATGAGAGGAGAGCACAATTAGGGTAATTACATAAGTAGCAATATACAGGCATCCCCCGCTTCAGTTACCAAATCACGACTCAGTTTAGTTACCAAACGGTAACTAAAGCGAATAAAAGTAACAAGAAATTTATAATTGTCTCTCTTTCCTTGATTATATATCTCATTTCATTTTCTATGAGTTATAAAAAGAAAATTTGTTTTAGAGTTAATGGAGTAGCTACTATGTATATAAGCATATTAATAATAATATAGTCTTTCATTGTTTGTGACTGTGATGAAAAAGTTTAAAGTCGTGCATTTATTAAGTGTTTTAAAATCCATCCATAGCTTAACTCTCACTCAGTATAGTTAGGTAATTAATAGATAATTAGATTTCTATAATTATTGTGTTACATTTAACAAACAGCAATTTTATACTCCATGAAATATTTTTGGTAGTAGTTAGAGTACTAAGTTCCAAGTTATTGGTTGGTTCTAAAATTTCGGACGCATCAGAAATATAAAATATTATAATTATTATTTAACTTCTATTCTAATTTGTATAGTTTTTGTTTTTGTTTAAAAAGACAATATTTTTCCATTAAAAACAAGAAGGATAAAATCTTTACAGAATAGGAAATTCATTCAGGAACTACGAGTGAGGGGTTGAGTTCCCTGAAGGGGTGGATCCGACCCTCTAAAACCTCTCCTTCGTGGCTGAGCGGATGCTGAAGGCATTCCCTCTCTGGATCGCAAGAGCCATTCGCTGTTGGAACCAGGCAGACTCCCTTGGATCATTCGTTGTCTCAACAAGGCGTCTACATATGGACTTCATGATTAAGGAGGTTGTACTACCGTACGCTCCTGTGGTCTCTATAGCAATTGGCTCAAATATGTATGCATCTCAAAGGGCAGAGTATTTCTGACGCTTAAGGTTCTCCGAAGACCCGGCAGCTGATCCGGCCTCAACTGCGGAATCATTGAGGTGTGTCTCGGCAAATGCGTCGACACACGTGCAATCCCAAATCAGACTCTTTCTATTCATGTAAGGAAACACAGTAATACCATTTGGGCGTTTATCATCACTTCTGTCAAGCCCAGGAGGCTCAAGTACTGAAGAGAGTCCTGCTCTCTGCAAAGCCCGTTTTACCACATCATTCATTGCTGAATGTCTTGGGTGACGCCCAGAACTGTACCTACAAGACAGGTCAAGCAGTCCTCTGACATCCATCCCACTACCGCAACGGCAAGAATGAGGTTCACAAACTCTGGCACCAACTCTGAGAGCAATGGCTACCCTCAGGACCTCTGGATCGAGCTGTGTACCCAATGACGGTATGGGAATCGAGTTCAACCACACTCCAGTTTCTTTGAGAGATGTAGATTACAGTCGTGCCCTTGCCACCTGATCAGCTCCAGTAATGAATAAGCCCGTGGTGTATCCCATTCTTAGTAACTGGACTCATGGACTGGTACCGGGAGACCAGCCTGTAAACCCTGCCTCCATGTCCCAACTGCATCCGTAAGCTCTCCGGTATCGACTACATTAATATTAGAAAGAACTGTTTCAACCAAATCACTCACAGAATACATTGAAGAAACAAAAGCAGGTAAGGCAATACCTCCAGCTCTCCTACAACCCAGTCCACCACCCAGGCAACAAAATGACCTTCCCAGGATATCCCCGCGATATTCCCTTCCGATGTCCCCGTGACGTTCCCAGGGGATATCGCGAGAATGTCCGTTTTTTTGTACTTTTTTGGGGATATCCCCAGGGAATGTTATTCCCTGGGGATGTTCCCAAAAAAGTACAAAATCGGACATTTTCGCGATATCCCCTGGGGACATTTTGGGAACATCGGTAGGGAATATCGCGGGGAGGTTATTTTACAATTGCTCATAATAAAAATATATGGTAGTATAACTTCAGTATTGCTAATGGTTAGGAGTACATTCGGTCTGACCTGCATCACTTGTATCGGGTGAATCTTTTCTGTAGCTATTGGAGTTTTTGATGAGTATAGATATTAGATGGTGTGCACATTGGGAAATAGAAGACTGAAGATTTATAGGAGGGATAAACAAAAGAATGCTGGCAACAGTCGGAATTTTTTAACACAACTGCCACTAGCATTCAAATTAGCATATCCTTCACTGTGTAGTATTCACCGCAGTTACCTCCATCAGCCATGAAAAGTATACGACCAGCAAGCAGATAACCACATCATATTCTTTTACAGTTTCATTTCAAAACATTTGTAACACTAATCAGATGGAATTTTAAGCAAAACTATCATACCTAGGAACTTTTTCTACCATTCTATGATAAGTAAGTACATACTACCTACCTAATACTCAGTAATAGTTCTTTTTAGGTAGGTAGATATCTGTTGGGTAATGAGGTAAGCAATAACTACTACCTATGGTTACCTAATAAGTCTCGCTATAGAATAACTATCAATTATCCCTATTTATGTAAATAATATTAAGTCATATTACCTAGGTAAAATCTTCATAATGTTTTAGGGGAACGTCACAGTTCTCGGACACTCATAGAGGTCGGACAGTGGGCGTTAAAATAAATCATGTGCTCGAATTCTTTATAAATTCTCAAACACCCTCTTTCCGAGTACTGAGAGTAAATAATTTTCTCGAATAGCTACTGAGACTTTCTCTATCTCTAAATGATATCTGATGTTTCTATTTATACTATTGGTTTAATCGGAAGAAATAATTAATTGTGTAACAAGTGCACTGTCAATTATATAGAAAACTACTTACTAACCTCGACCATAGTAAACAGAATAGTATAGTCCCAGCAAACATTGCAACGTCGGCCGTATGCTGGCGTGCATCGGTAACCTTATGGCAACGTCGTGCATCGGCAAATTGATTCATTTCGACATCGGCACAACGTCGGCTACACAACATACGGCCGTCGGATGGATATTATTTGTCGGCAGGACGTCGTTCCTACAACAGTCGGCCGACAGATTAATATTATTTGTCGGCACGATGTCAATACCCAACAATCGGCCGCTTGATGGATATCAAGTGTTGGCACGATGTTGGCAAAACATCTATAATTATGCACGCAAATTGATTTTAAGTATTTGTTGCTGCGATGTTGACTAAACATATAAGAGCCGCTTCATACCTATTATACTGTATGTTTCAGGCCGCTTTCCATTATATAACTACTAGTGTACTTCCGTATTAAAATTTATGGGGTATCAAAAGTAAATTATATAAATAGAAGGCTAGATATTTAAAGGAAAAAATGTAAAAAAAATTTATCTAATTTTTTTTAGTAAAATATTAGGTACAAAATTTTTTATTAAAAAATTTGTAAAAGAATTTAGAAATATAAAAACTGTGCAATAAAATTATGTAACAAATGTAGCAATGTAAAAAATATATTTTTAAATATTAAATAGAGTTACGTGTTTCGTTCCATTATTTATTATACTATCAATTATAAATCATAACGAGTTTGAATTAGCCTAGGTAATAAATATTGAAAATGAAAAATCATTAAATCAATTGAACCTATATGTACAGTGATAACAAATATACATATACATTTTGGTTACTCCTTACATAATATTTCGTGATATATTAATTCTTTCCGTTCATATTACGAACTTTTTCATAAAAAAACATTAATTTTTGACGTAGGTATATCACAAACATTTGCCGCATAGTGAATTATATATATTCAGAACGTTCTTTTAAAAAGACCTTAATTATATTGATATCGATGATTTAAATATTTTTGGGAAACCTGATCTCAGATTTAGTGTATTGATTAAAATTATCCAGTACAAATTTTGTGAAATACTTTGGTAACTGGATGAAAATAATGCTATCTATATACCTAGAATTAGTTATCGTGAACTTTGAGCGTCGACATTATTGGAACAATGCGAGCGCAGCCCCAGTGTATACTATATGTAGCGTCAGTCCAACGTCAGTCTAAATCTGTTATACGCCAGTTTAATATTTAATATGTACTACCATAAATTTGTTAATCAGACTGATTGCATTTCGTATGATTTATAATTAGGTACCCATTTTATCGAAATATAAAAAGTGTATTAGAGCCAAAGAGAATTATCAACCCGGTTCTTCTACCTAACACAAATAGGTAAGTTCCTAGATATACCTAGGTATTTCAATTTTTAAAATTAAGGTACCTACCTAAAGTACCTCTATTATTCTATACCTAACTAGCATGTAGGCTATGGCCAGTGGCCACTAGGTCTTGAGTTTAGATACCTACAATCTCCGTTATCTTTCATTTTAATTTAAAATGAAAATCATTACCTAGGTATAGTAGGTACTAACTACTTAGATATGCTATCCGTTCGACTATATAGTATTTTATGAAGTGTCATGCCAAAATTGTACCTACCTAGGTAACTTAATTGTTTGATGGTAAATTTGGGTCTCATCATCGATTCATCGTCGACATAATGTCAGCCAAATATACTCTGCTTGATTGATAATATAATATAATATTAGGTACCTTACCGTACCTAGGACTAGGAGTAGGGGCTAGGGTCAAATTATCATTAATAACCTAGGTTGAAGTTGAACCTGAAGGTACCTAGACATTATTATTGTTGCTGTAACTGTAATCTGATGTTCATGAAGTCTAGTCTGTTCTCTGTAGACTGTAGCTAGGTATTTGTGCACTGTCACTGAACTGTGAACTCTTTACTCTTCTCAGACTTCTGATTTTCTAAGAGCCTGGAGAAAAGATATAAATTTTCCTTAATTTTGGCCACCTAATTCTCCAACATTTTTCGTGCTAAAATAATGAGTAAAATTTTTGGTAATAGCCTTATTGGAATAAATAGCAAAAAGTCCTTTGAGTCTCTGACATGACAAGAAACTTTATTTTGGAGGCTGTCAGTGCAGACTCATTCAGAGGACTTTTCACTATATATTCCTATATAGTATTAGTAATTGCTAATTAATGATGGTATATATTAATAATACCATTAATTTTAATACTTATTTTAGGAGGAAAAATGTTGGACAGTTGGAGCCATGGAAGATTAGCCAAAGTAAGGAAAATGTTAAATGTCTACAGCTTTTTTTTTGTTGACTTATACCAGCTTACAGCAACACTAGTAATAATGCCTACCTGAAGGCTTAACCTAATTAATAATAAATAATATAGCCTATTATCCATGTTACAGAGTATGTCAGTTAAAGCCAATTAATTGGCTTAGGTCCTAGGACTTAGGTAGATTTCAAAAGGCAAAACTCCTTGTCTAATTGGCTTTAAATTTTGAATTAATTCCTATGTTCCCATGTTAATTTTGGTTTGAAATCTTCAAAATATGAGCCAAATTCTAATTGGCTTAGCTCAGAATTTTATTGAAATGTTGGCTCAAAAATTGGATTACAATTTTCCAGCCTCTGAAACATGGTCTATCAGTGTACTAGTGAGCACCAGGTTACTAAGAAGTATCTGTGACTGTATGATTGAATACTTCACCATAATTCATAAATATTTTAAATTATAAAGAAATAGTCAAAAAAATTGATGGTTAACACTAGGTACTGCCTACTGTCTACTGAATGCATAGAAATTATGCATTTTTTGTCAATTTTAGGTATTTCTTTAAGCACAACTCTGAAATCTTTGCTAATAATTAAGGCTATTGTTAGCAAAGATTGTACTGCTAATATTAGTAATATACCAGTTTGCAAAGTGTGTCAATGTCACCAAAGATATATGGAAATGTTTTTTGAGGGGAAATATATCTGTGCAAGATCTTAGGTACTATTTTGTAATTAATTCCTATATTTACATGTAATTATTGCATACGTTTTGGAGATACAGCTAGCTTGCTAACTATAGATAAAGAAATACTGTATCCATCAAATGACTAAAAAAGGATTGTACTCATTTTGAAAATTAATGAAGTTGATAATACATTTACATGCCAATAACAATGTACAGCATTGATAGTGTGCAATTAAATGAATTAATTGTGTGAAATGGAGATAATTTTATTAGGATAGTTCAATCCAAATTTAAGGTCATAATTTATAGAAAATTGTTTTGAAATTAATTTCTTATGTAAAGTTAAGAATGATTGTAAATATATTTCATATAACTAGCTGCATTACTTTATTCTCAAGCTTGCAAAGTTGTGATTATCTTCTTTTTGACAAATAGCTATAAGATGATTGTTGTTAAATTTTGATGACTGTTCCATAATACTGATACCAACTTTTTCCTTTATAGTTAGCTGCTAACTACATCAAGCTGATGAGGTATGCAGCACTCTTCTGTCAGAAATCCCTCAAAGGAATAGCCATGGACTGCTTGGTGTCAGTGAAGATTGGCAAGAAGAACTCTTTTGTCTTCTAGGAGGAGGTGAGCCAGAACCTGTCTTTGCTGCCTACTCCTCTGTGGATATCCCAATGCAGGTGTGTCTTCATCATTCATTTAACTCTAGATAATGAAGATCTGACATTGAATAACTCGCATATAAAGTAATAAACTTTAATGTAAGAACTTTGAATAAATGTATAAATTCAAGAATTTGCATGGTGCAAACTTTAAAAATCTTAGTCTGCAATGGAGGGCCATTAGTCTTCTAAAATTGATGGCTATTTATGGTAGATTAAAGAAAATTTGTTCTCTAATTGGGGTAGTTCTTTTACTCAGGAATCTACATTCACTATAGAGGAATTTTACTGTATTACATGAAAGGTTCACTTTGAATGTATCACATGTTCTTGTGAGTGATATGCGAAGTTGATCTTAAAAATATCTTATATAATTAATTAAAATTTTGAATGATATAATCAACTCATAACTTTTGGTTATTTGAACAGATAGCCTTTTTTCCATAGGTACTGTTTTGGTCAATAATTTCTTTGTCTTTTCAGCCAAGTACATCGTGTGCAAAATGTGTGACGTCATCACTCTGGATCACATGAAGGAAGAGCAGATCGAAATGTACGCTCACATTGCAGAGATTGACCGCAAGGGAGAGAAGGTCTTTGAGATCTCCACTCTCAATATGGAGGGAGTGATGTAACTCTAGGAAGAGTACTCTGTCTGCGATCAGAAGCTTTGAGGAAAGAAGATTGAGAGTTTTCTTAACAGGTAAAGAAAGTGGTGCATTGACTACATTACTGTGTGCTGGCATGCTTTCGATAACCTTTATGCTCCCCAGGTGATCCATCTTAAAGCTGGTTGTGGTGAATGGAAGAAAAGAAGTATAGCTCTAAAATTATGCTCTTCAACTACAAGGTCTTAAATTTTGTGTTAGGTAGGCTTCATTTACTATCACCTTTGCATTTTCCTCCTCCAAACGTTATTTCAGTCACAGATTCTTATGTCTATTTTCGTCACATTCCTTGGTAAGTGGTTGTATTCACGGATTAGCTTTTCTGCATCCATGAGCATTGAGCAATGTTATCGAAGGTGGTAAATGACATGATGACTTTGCTCATGTAGCCACTGTCCTTTCTGACTGCTTCTTCCAGTCCCTTGTACTTATTCACTTTCGAAGTCAGTGATATGACCAGAAATGGTCGGAGCAGACGTTAAACCTAAAATTATTTATCACTTGCAACTTCTAACTTTCTATTTGAATAAATATTGAGAAATAATTTATTAATAGTTTATAATATGCTAGATACATCAATAGCTTTTATTTTTTGTATAGTTTATACGAGGTATATTAGACCACTTCTGCAACAATTTATCAATGATTATTGTTTCATCCATCAGGCAAACTTCGCTGACTTCATATTACTGAAGACGCTGAAGTAAATTCAAAGTCTTGATGAATGATGAGAAAGACAGGAACAATGTTGGCATCTATGTTTTTCATGAATGGACTGAGACAGAACAGGTGAGAACAGTGATAGTTGAGCTCCTGGTCTTTACAGTTGTAATCCAATTGGCAGATTTTATTTATAAGGGAACCGTGAATTTTTAGATACAATTAATTAATTATTTATAAGGGATTTGCTTATATCTTATTCATCAACTTGTTCAAATTCTCAATTTCATTTCTCTTCCTTATCATATCAGACTCTGACTTCAGCGAGTTAACTCAGAAGATCTCCAACTGTGAATGCAATTACTGGCAAGAGGGTGAGACCTATTCAGAGGGAAAGCAGACCTAAGAGGCACGAGAGAATCACTACTGACAAGAGGTAAGTAAATACAAAAGTGATAGATAGCGCTACTCAGAAATAGTGATGAAGAGTAGTGTGATGGGTATTGCTGTTTGGATATTTCTTTTCTGAAATTGAATGTGCTGAAAGGACGATTGAAAATTGTCATTGTTCTGTAGAAATTTATATCTGCAAAAATGACTTCGGTACCAAATTTTTACAAATTATAATGTTTATTTCTCTACAAATTTATATCCTATACAATTTTATTCGTTCCCGCAGGACTAAATTCGAAAATGAACCTTTGAGGTTCGTGCGAAGAAGCAACATACAGGTCAGGCTGTTCCAAGGGTTAGATATGCTTCCCTAGCACCCAAATACGTACGAGGGGGTTCATCCTTATAAGAAGCGCCAAGTTGAAGGCTTTGGTGGAGAAGGCCATCAAGGAATGTCTACACTCTGATGCCAAAGCATTTGTTCCGTAGAAAGAGAGGCTTTAACACGAAACAGAAGTGATAAAAAATTTGTGAAATAAATTTAAAAGACATCTGCTGTATTATTTCATTTGCCTTTTCTTTATAAATTTGTAATATTCCAAATTTAGGCAATTTTATTTTCGAAATCTTTATGCAACTACTAGCCGCCATCTAAAAGATCCTGGCAAACATCGTTGTACCGATACTAGCCATCATCTAAATGATGACTGCACCCCGACACTTTGCCGCTCGTTGCCGACATTGGCCTGGTTGCACGGGTACGTTGACCCAGCATCTTGCCGACGTCTTTCAGTAACTGCAAGATGGTAAACCAATGTTGGCCGATGCTGGCTAAGGTCGGATGCCTGCATCATTTAGACATTGGCTAGATGTACCACTGTTTGCTGGGGTACCCCAGTTCCATGTATTATTCAAATAATTCTGGGTAGGCTGTGACGTCATGTATGTAAACAAGAGGTCACGTCATAGTAAACCACAGTTTATAGAAGGGTAGTTAGTACAACGCTTTAATATAAATTTCGGAGCTTGGCCTTCGTGACGTCATTCAAGATGGCGGATGTTTCCACCAATCATGGAGTTCTGACAACTGAGCGCCAAATTCTGAAGCAAAAATGTAAACAAACAAAGATGTAAACATTGATAGATTGTCCGAAAAGCTAATCAACTTCCTAATTCTTGACCAACTATTTATAATACTATACCATATGATATTATTATTCTATAATGGTGCCTAGAATATATATATATGCAGTTTTTAAACTGTAATCATGGTAATGGTCACATAACTAGCTAAGATACCTAGGTAGGTAATCATGGTAATGGACTCATAACTAGCTAATAAGATCTTTCCAATTTCATCAACATGACTTCAAATCCCAATATTGGATTAGGTAGCTACCGGCTGTATGTGTTGGAAATTGGAGAAAATTGAATGAAAAAAATAATTACCTACCCACTACATACCTATGTGTGAAAAGTGATTTCTCTAGAATTTTGTCTCTACGACTCCACAGTCAAAAGGAAGAATTTGAATAAAGAAGCATTTCCAGCTGTTTGTGTTGGTGAGTTTCTATTATAGCCTTATAGACCAGTCTGTATTTAATGCACAAAATTCCACTGACTTTTCCACCAACAAGTCGGTGGAATTTACCATGAAATACAGACTGGCAAAGTTTAACTAATACTTAGCACTGAGCCATGTTTCAAAGTGTGGCAGGAAAGTCACCAGTTTAGTGGGGAAATGGATCCAGGTCACCACATTTAAGGTACCTACTCTTTAGCCATGAATTTTTTAATTTGAAGGCTATACTGTTTTGGTTGATATATTTGCCCCATATGATCATACAATTTCTAAAACCAGGTAATACAGTGTAATAGTAATTCATGTTTTAAAGTATAAGTATGGAGTCTATGGACAAAGTCGCCAGTATATTGATGACTTTTGAGTTTTGAGGGGTTAAAATTAAAATAAGTTTGAAAGCATATAAATAACAAGTAAATCTCTCCCAAAATAATCTCTATAGAGATACATATTCATCAGACATGAAGCATAAGGGTATATTTAACTTAAAGTGTATCATTTTCACTAAGAAGCCAGTCTGCGACTCTGCAAAAGATGCATGTAGTTGTGAAGTTCATCCGGCGACTGTTGAGGCCCTGAAATTAGTCTCCTGAATTATCCGGCGACAATTTTCTAATAAATTCCTATGTGTCAATGTGCTCATTCTGTTTCGTTCGCCACTACTAAGGAAATCCCTGTTGGTTTCTTTTCCTCCGCTTACTGATATGCTTAAGTTTAGCGGGTAATCCCTCCCGATTCGAGGTGGTGAGTTTTGTTGTGTGCAAGATGAAGACTGTAATTAGTGGAGAGAATTTTGAGTTTTTTGGCCATTTCGGAGAGAAATTGGAAAATCTTCGGAGAGAAATTGCCACAAAATTTGGTATCTCATATCTGGAGACTGATTGTGCATGCTTTGCAGACTGGCTAGGAAGTCAAATTTCTCTTTTAAACTATCATAAATTTCATGACCTGGATCCATTTTCTCACCAAATTGATGACTTTCCTGCCACACTTGGAAACATGGAACAGTATGTCCTTACTTACTTGCCTGGTCTGGCGCTCACTAATATATTGGAGAGTTTGTGATTGTAAATTTCACATTTGAGCATTAAATCCTTTAACATCCAAGTTATTTCACACGGGAAAAAGTGTTTCATCACTATTTATTTTGTTTTTAGAACCTCATTGGACAAGTGAGACAACCAAGTAAATTATTAATATTAGTACATAGTAGCTATGTCTCAATCTCATAAACTCTTCAGCTACCTTCAAAGAAGCTAAATTTTTCTCAAAAAATGAGCAAATTATCATAAATTCTTTTCTAAATAACATTGTAGGGTCAAGCAGGTAAATTGTGGCACATTAACTGTGGCCTTTAACAACAGAAACATCATAGCTTCAAAACATTTATCAAAAATTTGAATTAATTAATTATAGCATGCATTGTGCTTCTTTTGATAGCTTATCATAGCTATGCAACATTTTAATGTAATTTCAGTTAAAATTGTTTTGGAGACTCTCTTGAGATTTGAGAGGGCTGCAATTAAAAATTAAGGGACCGCAATTTACCCGCGTGACCCTAGCATAGTCAGATTGTAGAATAATTGAAAAAAAAAACACTTTTCCAAGACTCTGCAACAAATCTGAGGCTATGAGCCCAATTTTATAAATTTTATGTCTCTGCGGGAGATCTTGCATTTTAATTCTTATGTAAGCACAGGAATTGTAACTTATGTAGTATGTTACTGGGAGATTTTGAATTGATTTCTATGTTATAATGGAACTATTAATTTAGCTGTGGGAGATTCTGTATCCTCTACTGAGAGTCAGAAAGTAACTGTCTCTCAAATTAAAATCACTGCAGAAGAAGAGATACATTTTGCTGAGTGGTTTAAGATTAGGATAAATATAGAAAATTAGATATTTCTTGCCATTTGCTACTGGAAGGGCATCAAGTGCTCAACCTCAAACTAGTCTTCATAAATTCGCCAATAAAATGGCAATAAAAGACATGCTCTATTACTTGGTCAGACAATATATGGAAAACAAAGTGTTATTAACTTATTAGCTATTAATACCATTGCAATAATAATATTTTATCAATTATTCTATTCTAATTCCCCTAGTTGAAAAATGGGGACACATAATGTGTCTTATATATAAAATAAAAAAAAATTTCACAAGGGAAACTTATCTGATCTTTATAATTGATTGGGGGTGGAGGGAAATAGATAGTAGCTAGCTACTCTTATAATTTCCAAGAAATTGTAAAGATATATCGCACTTCAAAAAATGTCTCAGTCACGTCTCCAAAGATCTTTGGCAGCAAGGACGCAAGAGAAGATGCACTTTACAGACTTGCCGTATAATATAGGAATAAATAGCTAGCTAGAAAATCACAGACGTTGCTAGAATATTTAGAGTTTAACTATTTTGTATAATTAATCAAATTAATTTAATCATACTTCCAAACAGGAACTCCAACCAGTAGCTAATTCTAAATTCAGAAAAAAATTTGACTCTGACCAAATTTCATCTAAGAAGAGCTGGTTGCTACCCCGCTCACTGCAAATTTTGAAGCAGCACAAGAAGAAAATGTCCATATGATTGTTCTTCTGAACTACGTAAGTACATAACCATATAGCTAGCTTCATCTCATTATTGCTTTGATAGTTTGATTGCACTGACTCTTGGTAAACATTTTATGAATCCAGTTATTGCTTCTCATTAGTCATTTTTATAGACATTTTATATATTATTTTTATAAATATTTGAAGCTAACAATTTGTGAATGTTAAGCCCTAACTGTAATTAATATTTTATGAAAATTTTCATAGGAACCCTCGCCTGAATTAGAATCAGAGGAAGTGGTATTTCTAGAAAGTGAAGTTAAAGCTGCCTGCAGTGCCCTCGCCTGAACTGGAATCAGAGGAAATGGTATTTCTAGAAAGTGAAGTTAAAGCTGCCTGCAGTGCCCTATTCACGGTCACCAACAACACCAGTTGGAGGCTTCTTCCCTTCCATCGCCTCTTCTTCCCAATACAGAATAAATTGCCATGAATATGGAAAAATATCACAGCAAGAATCTCAAATCAAAATTGACTGATCATGAAATATGCTGCAGTATTTTAATCTTCCAGGATCTGAATCTAAATTTGTATATATTCTTCCAAGAATACATACAAAATGTAGATTCATCCTAGGGATTAAAATATTGCTGCCTATCATTTATATCCTTTATCAATGAATTTCTTCTTTCTTTTTCTTAAATAAGAACTGCTATTATAGAGAATTTTGTAGATTACTATCAGAATTGATGTACAAATATTGTATGCTCCCTAAGCTATGCTGTGATCAAATAAACAAATATTTAGTTAAGTTCAATGTCTTAGAACATGGAATCAGAAGCTTAGACATAAATGAAAAGAATAAATTAATGAAAATAACTATTATTTAAATTTGTCCATTAGGTTTTCAATGACCATTTAAAAGTATATTCATGTAAGTGAGATAGTTTTGATTTTTCATTTTGATTGAATATAGTTAACCATCAAAACTATTCTGCTTCAATGAATTTTTTATTATTATTAATTTTGCAGCTGAAACTTATGCTTAAATCTATAAAGTTTAAATTGTATCCATTACAATAGATGGATCTATTAAAATGGATACAATTAATTTATATAGCGAAATGTACTAGTTTAGTAGTTTCATTTTTTTTCATTCTCATAAGAATACTGTTCTTATTCAAGTTATTTATGTGTACGTCTGTCAATGATCAGTAAATGGTTCAGGCTTCATTTACTATCACCTCTTCATTTTCCTCTTCCATCCGTGAGTGCAGCGACCGGTGTTTGTGTCCCTTTGCGTTACATTCTTTGGTAAGTGACTGCATTCACGAAGTAGCTTTTCTACATCCATGAGCATTGTCGCTGAAAGTGTTAGGTGACTTTGTTCATTGAGCAACTTTCTTTTCTGACTGCTTCTTCTAGTCCCTTGTGTTTAATTCACTCATTTTCCTCTTAGATATTTGTTCTAGGAAGCCAAAGGAGAGACTTAAACCTGTTACTAAAATTCAAGTTTTTTGTGCTATTGTTTGTCATTGTTATTTTATAGTTTATTTTTTTCAAACCTTGAATGAACTATAATACTATTGTATAGTTATAATGTGTTTATGATACAGCTCTTTTATAAATGATTGTTCCTAATACTTTAAAGAAAGTAAAAATTTAGCATAAAATAGTAATGGACAAATATCAGATCATCTGTAAATGTCAGTTTTGTTGATTTTTCAATAGTCTGTGGTAACCTGTGATAAGTTATAAATATGGATTATATATCTATCATATATTTAAAGCTGAAAGTTAAACCATAATAATATCTGGGCTATAAATGCTCCATCCAATAAAATTTGTGAATATAATAATTATTATCCTTCTCAAATAAAACCTACCTAATTATATGTTTCTATATGAAGCTCAATATAGGCTATCCGTATGAATTTAAATAATATTATTTTTATCTTGCATCTATGAATAGAACATTTTACATGCATGGTAATCTATTATCAGGCTAAATAAGCTGAAATTGCTTCTCAGAAATTTGGTTACGAGTGCAGTGAGCTACTAACGAAAAATGCTTAAATAAAGAGTTTATTATATGATCAGTGTTCTAGACAACTGAATTTCAAGTGAATAATCTATAATGGTAATTAATATTCTCATTATAAAAAGAAAATAATCGAATTAAATTTGTTCAAGTTTGCTATTTTGATTTTTTTTTAGCTATGGCATGCGCAACAAAAACAGTACTTGGCAACTGCCTGCTACGTCACGGCCGCCAAGCTATTTTGACTCGAATTTGTACCCGTAGACTTGAACTAACTACCCTATTCTATAAACTGTGTAGTAAACAGAATTGCTGTGGGTAACGTGGAATAGAGATTTAAATTAAGATGGCGGACAACGCGACCGATCTGACTAATGATCTTGAATAAATCGTCTTCAAGACTAAAAATTTGTTACTATTTTGGGTGTAAAAAGACCAGTAGCAATATCATCGACAGTCATTTTTTTAGTTTTCGTCCGCATGACTATAAAGATTGGATAATAGCATGCAGTAATCTGGAATTTAAAAAAATATCACCGAAAACGTTATTTAACAAAAGTTGGGTGTGTTGCAGCCATCTTTTGTGTTTGTACTGTACATACAAACGTACGCACCATTGTTGACATGTGACGTACGTCACAGCCTACCGGGACACGCGTAATATCTCCCCTATAGCTCTGGGATGCTATATCTTCTCTGTACTGTGCCTCGACCGAATGTTGTGAGAATTTGCTAGCAAGATTGTAGGTACACACAATAGGTATTTCATTACATACGTATAGGGTAAATTACGAATATCAGTCAGTTTCACATCTTCGGTGATATAAGAAAAACTATATATTATAACTAGGTAATTGTTATTTTATTTCTATTTTAATTGGTATCCATGATACCAGCATGGATAACAATTGAAACAAAAATAAAATAACAATAATAATATCTTTTTTCTTATAGGTAGGTATGACTGAAGATGTGAAACTGACCGACAATTTGTAATTTACCCTACTAAGTATATAGCTATGTAGCTATAGTAAGATACTTAGAACCTAGGAAACTAGCTATACACTTATTATAATTAACTAGGTACTACCTACCAAGATAGACGAAGTACTGTACTTCAGTAAATAACTAACCAATTAGGTACTGCAGAAAAGTAAATACATAACTAACTACCTGCCTAGGTACGGTGTACGGTGTACCTAACTATTTACTTGCTGCAGTGAAGTTAATAACTGTGTAACTAGGTAGGTAACCTAGGTAGCTAACTAACGATAAAATGTACGGTAAATAAATAAGTAGGTGCTAAACTGCTACAGAGAAGTAAATTAACAACTAGGTATACTGCAAAAGAGTAAATAGCTAACTATCTATATCTACCTAGGTACCTACCTATCTAATTGCAGCAGAGAAGTAAATTACTAACTATACCCAGATACTGAGAAATACTAATCACTTTTCTGTCAGTTACCTAGGCTATGTATAAATAAACTAAAATGTTTCTAATTACTAAAGTTTACGGTAATATAAACACGATCTGAGAGAAAATAATAGACACTTGCACTCACTCACAGATTTTTAAAACTGGAGCTTTTTCGTAACAGTGACGTCTTGTGACGTCACTCACGCGTCATGTATTACTGCGCAGTTGAAGAATTGAATTAATCATATATAGTTGAATAAAATTTATTCAAAATAAATATAATATAATTTAGTATAATCTTATGTTTCTTAAACCACATAATGAAATATGAGAGTTAAGATCTCATTATTACCAAGTTTACGAACGCTCTACCTACGCAATGCAAGCTAGACCTACATTATTATTATTATATTATAGGCTAAATATTGTACTACGATAAGATGCACCTGTGATTCAAGTGGCTAAAAGAGCTGTTTCAATATTTATTGAAAAAACTGATGTACAATTTTCTGTAAGAATATTGTAAATAGCAAACAACTTGAATTTTTTTTTAGATTTGGCTGATTAACACTAAATAGTGGCATAGACTAGAACGATTCTGAACCACAGGGGACGCGCATGAGGTATTTTAGGGTGATTTTTTCGAGTGAAATGTCTTATCAAAGTTCGCGCTTAAAAGACATTAATGTGAGCATCTCATAAATTTTAGATCTTTCTATATTAAATGGTATAGAATAGGTAGGTATATTTAGATTTAAATAAAAGAATTAACTTGATATATTCTCCATATATGATAGGTATGATCACAGTATATGTAGTATATATATATAGACATTCTGAATATAGGTAGGTACTAGAGAAAAGTGTATCCGTCAGCTGTAGTATGCTATTTTAGTATTTTTGACCTTTCTTATTTTTTGAATGTGGCATTTTAAAGAGTATTCCTCCGCGATCAAAAATCCCCCATTAAGGAGGAGCTTATTGCTGGGGCAAAATGTTGGGGTAATTGGGTGAAATGGGGGACAATATATGTATCTAGAGGAGGGACGGGGGGGGGGGGTGATTAATACTGATTTTTGACAAGTTATTAGATAATATTTTTGTATATTATTTTAATTAAAGTATAAACATATAGTTTCATTTGTATTATCCATGTAATGTTAATTTTGTAATGAATACATGTAATTTTTATAATTTGAAATGAATAATTATAATTTTGAAATTTTCTATTCAATTAACCTTGATATATATTTCATACGGTTTACTCTTGTATGTTTTTATGCAATTTACTTTCGACCAATTTTCGTTCTAATATTGAAACTAATAAGTTCTAGGGCTGGGACAATATGCTCTAAAAACTATAGATCACAAAACTTTTATAGACGGAGAGAATTAAAGAGTATTGTATGGTTCTACACCAGCGGTATATAGTATTCGATACCATTTCATTCAGTTTCGTCTATGATATTTTCGGGATCTATAGTTTTTAGAGCATATTGTCCCAGCCCTACAGTAATAACTATTCCAATTTCAGGTAAAATTAGATTTCTAGCTTTAGCTTTGTTAAATGTCATTAATTCCAAATATATTATATATAACAACCATTCACACAAGAACATTAGACTAATCCTCTTCAGATGTGATTTTAAATAAGTTCGCTTCTTTTACACCTTTAAATAATTTGTTCGCCTATAGGCTATATTATTAAAACTATAATACACGTTTTCATCTTTGTAGTAAATGTCTATAGTTTTACTTTTAGTTTTGTCAAATCTTATTCCATGAATATTTTATATTATAATCATTCACACAAAAAAAATTAATCGCCTAAAGATATGATTTTTAATAGCTTCGCATTTTTTTCACATTTAAATGATTTGCTATAATTTGCTATAATTCTGCATTCAGAATTTCAATAAATTAATAGTGATGACTAATTTCGTCGATAAAACCAGTTTTTCTTCTTTTTCAAAGTCCTTTGTGTGTATAATCTTTTTTAATTCATTCAATATATTGGCCGAAATGTGGAAGTTATTGAAATTTGTGTTTTTAAAATGATAATAATTTATCCTACGTCTCAATTTAATGACAACAATCATTAAAATGCTGACAAGCGTTTTTCTCTATTTTCATCAACTTTATAAATAAGTAATTACCTAAACGGCTATACCGATACTTTCTATCTTTTAATAAAGTTCTTTAATTTAAATATTCTTTTAGGCTAATGAATAAAAGAAAGTTATGACTAAGTTGTAGCTTAATCTATTTAGTTTAGATTTTAAATGCAGTAATTTGATGGATTTTATATAATCTAGTGAAAGGATTCTTTACAGTTTAAATTTTTATATATTAAATGCATGCACTACCAATTAACAAGCAGAGATATCGTGAACTAAAAATAACTGAAGTGATCATTATTTTTCTTCTCAATAAATGCCACATCGCCAACGTTGACAATAAAATAAGTTACAAAGTTCTACGAGATGAACCAAAAGAAAGTTTCTCCAAGAAGAGAACTAACTGTAGCCACCTACTGCAGTTTTGGTGCTTAATTTGTGACATCGGAGTGAAACTGGGATTCATGACAACTGTCAACTAAGGCTTTAAACTTGAAGTTCTATCTCTATCAAATATATATTAATATTATACTTTCAAAATAAGACAAATGAAGGATAAACAGAAATCAGAATATATTAATATTATACTTTCAAAATAAGACAAATGAAGGATAAACAGAAATCAGATAATCATTTTATATTTATATATTTATAAAAACAGTTTTTTACAAAAGTTAAAAGTAACAATTTAATTAAGTAAATTTAAAAACTACTACACGAATAAATACACTTGCAGGTTATTTCTAAAGTAAAAACTACCCGATACAATTCTTACTAAAATAAGGGATTTCTAATTAGTACTAGTTTACTTGAAGTATCAATCTTACAACAATTTTTAAAAGCTTATAGGGTTGAATAAATAACATGAACCAACAATATACAATTAATTCTATATTTACCCACGATTAAGTTTTTTCAAACGCATAGCAATAAATAAAACTACACAAATTAGTTCGGTATTTTATGCACTTTCTCACGGAGAAATGTCGTTGAAAATTAAGAAGTAATAAGCATGAATAAATGGATATCGCAGACGTATGAGTTAAGAAATTTGAATCCTAAATTTAATGGCGATTAAAATGATAGATGTGTCTGGAATCGTAAAGATTGTTAGGATGCTAAGTCTATTTAAGGCTCGTTTACACGAGGCTAGTTTACACGCTGCTAGCTGGCGAGTTTACAGCTGGCGAGTGAGATAGTGATGATGACCCATACTCTTTTCAACTAGCCAACATGATGACACAAGGCGAGTTCACTAGAAGCTTGTAAACTCGCCAGCTTGTAGCGAGTAAACTAGCCTCGTGTAAACGAGCCTTTATGAATGATTGCGGAATAAGCATGTCGGGGAATGAGACTAGACTTCCCGGGAGTGATGAGAACTACACTGATAGTGGTGAGAACTACACTGATAGTGGTGAGAACTACACTGATAGTGGTGAGAACTACACTGATAGTGGTGAGAACTACACTGATAGTGGTGAGAACTACACTGATAGTGGTGAGAACTACACTGATAGTGGTGAGAACTACACTGATAGTGGTGAGAACTACACTGATAGTGGTGAGAACTACACTGATAGTGGTGAGAACTACACTGATAGTGGTGAGAACTACACTGATAGTGGTGAGAACTACACTGATAGTGGTGAGAACTACACTGATAGTGGTGAGAACTACACTGATAGTGGTGAGAACTACACTGATAGTGGTGAGAACTACACTGATAGTGGTGAGAACTACACTGATAGTGGTGAGAACTACACTGATAGTGGTGAGAACTACAATGATAGTGGTGAGAACTACACTGATAGTGGTGAGAACTACACTGATAGTGGTGAGAACTACACTGATAGTGGTGAGAACTACACTGATAGTGGTGAGAACTACACTGATAGTGGTGAGAACTACACTGATAGTGGTGAGAACTACACTGATAGTGGTGAGAACTACACTGATAGTGGTGAGAACTACACTGATAGTGGTGAGAACTACACTGATAGTGGTGAGAACTACACTGATAGTGGTGAGAACTACACTGATAGTGGTGAGAACTACACTGATAGTGGTGAGAACTACACTGATAGTGGTGAAAACTACACTGATAGTGGTGAAAACTACACTGATAGTGATGAGAACAACACTGATTAGTACTGCACTAGATAGAAAATCACTGGCGAGAAGATCACTGGCGAGAAGATCACTGGCGAGAAGATCACTGGCGAGAAGATCAATGGCGAGAAGATCAATGGCGAGAAGATCAATGGCGAGAAGGACACTGCAGACGAGCACTGGTGAATCTGAAAATAATTACAAACGGAATAATCTAAATACTCTTTCGATATTTATTTTAAAAAAACGTTACAAGCAACTATTAAACTCAAGAAAACTGATTAATTAGAATTATTTTTTAATTTCATGCTTTAATGAAATAATTTGATAATTACAAATAAATAATTGTATTTAAAATGAGATTACTGTTCTACAAGAAATGAATGTATCTAAGATTTGATAAAAAAAAAGTTGAAGTAAATATTTGCTTCACACCCAAAGTTTGTCAGTATCGTGCGATCTGATGCCTAAAAATTCTAGTCAAAAGAGTTTCAAAACTACCAAAATAGAAGGCAAGAGGGGTTGTAAATTCTGAACAACGTGAATGCGAAGCAAATTTGGTATGTTGAAAATGATCTACCTTCGAGGTCAAAATATAAAAAGAATGAAAAACTCGATTCATGAAAAAAATAAATAAAAGGAAAGTAAATCACATATATATTTAACTATATCAAGTGAACAGGTGTTTCCAATATTAGCTTAGAACTAATTAAAGATAAAGAGTAACAACTTGCACAGATATTGATGAACGTTTGCGAGAGGTTGAACCGTGAACGATAGAAAGAAGAAAATAATTAATAACTACTGAAGAAAATGGTGTAACATAACTATATTTTATAAATTTGGAAGGTATCAGCTCAACAGAAAATTTATTTTAAAAATACAAATAGGATTAAATGAATAAAAGTGAGCTAAAAAGACAATTTCGGTACTATAGAGCTCAAAACTGAAAAGTATGGAAATAAATAAATAATATTTTGAATAATATTGCACAAACAGTTTGATCCACAGGCCTACAGTAGATCTTTCAGAACCCAGCTCTTCTGCAATTTCTTTTCGGCTTTTACCTGCCTTAAAGAGCCCTATTATCTGGCCTCTTCTGGAAATATAGTTTTTTCTCTTATGGTGTTTGTTTGACCTTTAGAATTCATATTTAGAGATGATAAACCTGCAAAATACTATTTTTTTAAGTTAGCCTGGGACCTATAGGTTATCAAGATTATATTGATATGAAAATTGGTAGATATTTTACATTGTAGTCTTATATCCGCATAATTTGAGATTAAATGTAATTTATTTAGTAGGGGGTGTAACATATGCTTCGAAACCAAAGGCCCTATCGCTGACGACAAAGGAAATTAAATACAAGGGACTGGAAGAACCAGTCAGAACAGAAATTGTCTCCATGAGTAAAGTCACCTACCATCGTCGGTGGCAATGCTCATGAATGCAGAAAAGCTATTCCGTGAATACATTCACTTACCAAGGAATGTGTCGAAAAAAGACACAATCATTGGTGGCTGCATTAACGGATGGAAGAGGAAAATGAAGGGATGATAGTAAATGAAGCCTACTTACGGCTACGAGTCTACCTAACATAAAAAAACAAGACCTCGTAGTTAAAGTGCATAACCCTAGCGTTGTCCTCTAAAACTGCAAGTAGCGTTAAAAATAAGATAAACATGATAAAATAGAAAAAAATCCATAATCCTACAGTTCGGAGCCCAAGGAATGCCACATGAATGCAGAATTGTTCCATTTACCACAAACAGTTTCAGGATAGAGCCCCTAGCGTCTTAATTTTAATAAAATTTCAAACTTCATTATATTACAGATGTTGCTTCTGGAATATCTGGCCACATGGAAAACTTGAAATTATTCCAAGAACCAATATTATATAATCTTGTTCAACTTTTGAAAAAGAAATGAAAAATATGCCTAGTAAATACGAAGAAATGTGTATGCTCTTCCATTCAAATCTAAAGGCAAGTAAATCTGTGACATACAGGTGAAGTTATAGGGTAAAGCTGGTAAATTGCGGCACACTAACTAACTGCAGCCTCTAACAACAGAAACATCATAACTTCAAAACACTCGTTAAAAACTTGAATTAATAAATTATAGCATGCACTGCGCTTCTTTTGGTAACTATGCAACATTTTTATGTAATTTCAGTTCAGAATGTTTTAGAGACTCATGAGAGGGCCGCAATTAATATTAATTAAAGGGCCGCAATTTACCTGCGTGACCCTAGGTGAAATCATAAAAGCAGAAATCATTAATTTTTTGCAAGACTTCGTCACAGCTTTTAGCAAAATGCGATACCTATTTTCACCTCTATAAAATATTTAGAGTACTTATCAAAGAGACTAAAATTTGTTCATTATTTTCACCTTTATAAAATATTTAGTCTCTTTGATAAGTACTCTAAATATTTTATAGAGGTGAAAATAGCTATCGCGTTTTGCTAAAAGCTGTGACGAAGTCTTGCACAAAATTAATGATTTCTGCTTTTATGATTTATCCTAGTATAACTTCACCTGTGTGTCACCGATTTACTTCTATAAAAAAAAATGTGATGGTAACGCAAAATTTCAGTCTCTCTAATTGAAACTAAATATTTTATAGAGGTGAAGATAAACGAAAAATTTCAGTTCATTATAGAGGTCATCTTCACCTCAATAAAATATTTAAAGTACCCTTATCAAAGAGACTAAAATTGTGCAATATCGTCACCTCAAAAATATTCAAGAGACCTCTAAAATATTCAATTAATGAGACTTATATTATAAATTTAACTACATAACGTAATTTCAAGGATGAAGATACAAAAAAGTAGCATTCAATTTATTTCTCAGTGTTAGAAATATTTCGTTTAAAAATTGAGACCATAGCTAAGAATAGATAGTTATATAAACTCAACAAGAAAAATTTAAATTAAAAAATTTCGATAATCAACGTAAATATTTAATAAGCTTTGAAAAAGTAGTGTACTAAGGTAAAAAGATTGAAAAATATTTATCAAAAAAATTCAAAACTATTCTGCTAAGTTAATATCTAAATGACTCATTCTTGCCAAAGACAATTTTTAAATAGAGGAGTACATTATTTAATCACCTTCCATCATTACAGCTAGAGACAAAATGTCCCGTCGCTTATCAACATGAACAGAGTTTGCTTATTTACGGGGGTAAATTATGATTTAGGGAGGAGCGTACCATAAACCGCATTACAGATGGAACTAGTTTATTCATACGCGTCTAAATCATCTGACGGATACACTTTTCTCTGATAGTACATGAAAGTATATTCTTTATACTGGAAATCTTAACAAATTACAAAATATGTTTAAACAATGATAAATATATTGGATTTTATCTTCAATTAAATGTTTATATGATATTATAGGTACCTATATTGACCTAAAAGTGATTTTGAAACGATTAGTTTGCGTAGTAAAGTATAAATATTAGGCTAGTTATGGGTTCTATCGATAGATACTTATAATATAAATCACTCTATATAATAAATACAGTGTGTCTTTGTTGGTTGGTTGGTTGGTTGGTTGGTTGGTTGCAAGAAAAATGTCACGATTTAACATTTAATATATAAAAAAATGTATGAATAATTTTTTCTGTATATATTTCCCGCGCAAAAAATGGATATTCCCAAAACCTTCTCGGAATATTCCATGATGATCATTTTTTGATATTCAGGGAATGTAATTTTTTGACACTTTTATGTAATAGTCCCATAAATCACAAGGGAACAGCTAGGGAATCAAGAAGACGAAGTTCAATAGAATAATGAAGGAATGCTAATGGAATAAGACATCCAAAGTAAGAGGGAATATCGATGGAATAAGACAACTAAAGGAAGAGGGAATATTGAAGGAATACCAATAGAATGAGACATCCAAAGTAAGAGGGAATATTGAAGGAATACCTATAGAATGAGACATCCAAATTAAGAGGGAATATTGAAGGAATTCCTATGGAATGAGACATCCAAAGTAAGAGGGAATATTAAAGGAATAGCTACAGAATAAGACATCTAAAGGAAGAGGGAATATTGAAGAATACCTATGGAATGAGACAACTAAAGGAAGAGGGAATATTAAAGGAATACCTACAGAATAAGACATCTAAAGGAAGAGGGAATATTGAAGGAATACCTATGGAGTAAGTCATCCAAGGGAAGAGGGAATATCTAAGGATTACCTATGGAATAGGTCATCCAAAGGAAGAAGGAATATTGAAGGAATAACAATGGAATAAAACATCCAGAAGAAGAGCCCACGATGAAGGAATATCAATGGAATAAGTAATTCAAAAGAAGGGAATAAATGAAATTAAATAACTGAGACTTCAAGTGGCCGTGTAACACTAATTACTTGAGTGAATAACTCAATTGTCACTTAGCTACACACCAAGAAGTGTACCGTGAACAAATAACTTTGTATAAGATATCTACGAATATTAAAACTTTAATTTCAGGACACATTATTTAAATCTAGGTATTTTCACAATTGCCCCTTTGTACTGGTATGGAATGAAAGAAACTAAACATACGTCAATCATTTTATTAAAATATCAAATAGCACATGATTTAAAAAGGGCTTAAATTAATTAAACATAAATTAATTCCTGTGCAACTTTTTTACATGTTATAAAGGCTCAATCTATTTAGCTGTCAGTAATTTTCACTCGATATTTCTCACTTATTCTATAGCGCTATGGTTGTACTTTTCACTTGTAAAGTTTTCAATTTTTTGTTAAGAAAGTCTCACAGGTTTCATTCACCATCACCTTCTCATTTTCCTCTTCCATCTGTTAATGTAGTCAACACTCAACAGTGCTATCGTCTCTTTATGCAAAATTATTGACCACTACAATCGATTGGTGGTAGCGTAGCTTACATGTGCCACTTTCCTGTGTGACAACTATATAGTACAAAGTCTTTTGTATTTGGTTCTTTACTTAACGTGGAGCAAATTTATTCAATCGAGCAATTAATTTTGTCATTAATCTTAAATTCCTTCATATTCTCTACAATGAACTTATGAAGTGAATATAGTGGTGTCAGTGCAGCTATAGTTTTAGAGCACGCGCTTCATACTATATAGTACACACAATGAAATGAAGAGGACATGTCTCTAGATTTGTAACTTCTTAGCCAACCATATTGCCAGAAACTGTGAAATAAAATAATTAGTCATCATTTATCAGTAACCTGTATTCAATTAGTTAATCCATAATTTAAATAAAAACCTAGATGAAATTATTCTTTCGAATTTTAAAAGAGGAAAAAGTTGATCTTAAAGGGAATACAGATTTAGTTAAGAAAAAAGTTTTTGAGAAACAATATGGCTCAAAAAAGTAAAAAAATCAAATATAAGTAGAACAAGAATGGGCTCATGAACGAAGAAAAGCTACTATGAATATTATTAACACTGAAAATCATTATTGGCACTTTTAAAATTTTGCTATTAAACTCTAGTCAGTTAAAGAACAGGTCACTGAAGAAATAATTTTATGAAATTTCATATTTCATTTACAGAGGCTAGAGAAAGTGTATTGTTTAACCTAGGTTATAGATAAATATTAATAAACATTTCATAATATAAATTAACATAGTGAATCCATTTACAATCAAAGTATAAACTAAGTATACATATGAATAGTCCTATATATAGGCCTACAAAATAAAATAGTACGGTAAGTATAGCTAGGGTAAGTAGGGTCACGCAGGTATATTACGGCACTTTAATTTTTAATTGCGGCCCTCTCAAGAGAGTCTAAAAACATTCTGAACCGAAATTACATTAAAATGTTGCATATCTATCAAAAGAAGCGCAGTGCATGCTATAATTTGTTAATCTAAGTTTTTAACGTGTGTTTTGAAGCTATGATGTGTATGTTGTTAGAAGCCGCAGTTAGTTAGTGTACCGCAATTTAACTACTTGACCCTACTCTTATTCCGTTATCACCACATATCAATATTTAGGTAACTTAAAACTAAAATTTAAAATAGTTGGGTTATAACTGCTGTTGATAAAATATAAACAATGGTGTACATTCGTTAAACATTTACAATCACAATACTAACCTCTTTTTTTCTTGAATTGACACTCATGGGCCGTCAATTACGTCTGAACTGCATTGCTGCAAGGCGAACACTAAATTGTATAAAAATTATTCTGGGTACCTGATTCGCAACTTTTACTAGTTTCGGATTTCATAAAAACGAAATAAGTAATTTTTGTAGGTACTACTAATTTCTAATAGGTAGCCAGCATTTAATTTGCTCATCCGAAACTTTATTCATTTAGATCGATATTTTTAATTCACTTGGTGGTTAAGTATCTGCTTAAGAACAAAAGGCCATATCGATGACGTTTTGAAATACAAGAGACTGGAAGAAGCAACCAGAAAGAAAGTGAATTTTAGAAGAAGTCTCATCAGAAGTCAGTGACAATGCTCATGGATGCAGAAAAGCTCTGTGAAGGAGTTTTGTATGAATGGAAGATGAAAATGGAAGCACATACCTTACACGGAAATCTAACACCTCATAGACATAGTTGAAGAGCTTAACTCTTGCGCTATCTTCTAAAACTACAAGTAGCGTTAAAAATTATATAGATGGTAAAAATTAGAAGAGAACATATGAAATCTAAATTACAACACTTCATCTCACAAACCCACGTTTCTTAGTTTTCAAATTAGACAACCAAATTTTAAGGAAATAGAAAATTCATCGTTCTATTCAATTGACATTCCTTCGTTGTTTGACATACATACTTTAAATTTCCCATCTTCCAGGAACATTCCTTCATATAACCCAATGGGATATATTCCTTATCAAAAATATTGAAATAGTTCCAGGGATATTTAAAAGAATTTCTTAGGTTTCATTTCATTCGATTTCTGTTACATTCCGTCATTGTTTCACTAAGAATACTGTAGATCCCAAATGTTCCAGGGATATTAATTCGTTTTATTTTGAGGAATACTATATACGTAACTAGCTTGATAATTCTTGGGATATTCAGAATGGAATACTATCAAAAATATGTATTCCAAGAATATTCCAATTTGTTTCGTATGGAATACTTTAGAAGTATGATATTCCCTGAATATCCTAGTATGATATCTGACCGAATACTGTAACTCTCCAATATTCCAGGAATATTCCCTCGTATAAGAACTTTAATACTATCCAATATTATTGTTACAGGAATATCCCCTCTTCATCAAACTGTGAGTGCAGACTAGGAGGGAATATTGTAGATATTAAGGGAATATCCCAGGAATAAAACCTTCTTACCCGGGTTATTTTTCACATGATTTTATTTACATACATTTTTTTAATAATTTTTTTTTGCATAATTTTCATTTGACATAAAAAAAATTACATTTATTTTTTTTAAATATATCTCTGTATACATATTTAATTTATTATATTTTTTTATTATATGTTTTTCAACATATATTTTTTTTTACTATATTGATACCCCATTAATTTTAATGGTCTTGTAAGAATAAATGGTATAATTTATTTTAAATTTTATTTTATTTCTTACATATTTCCAGTGAAAATGATATTAGTAATATATGTCGCCGGAATATCCCAAAAATGTCGGATGGGGATGATATTCGTTAGGAATATCGCGGGAATATCCCGAAGATGTCGGAAGAGAATCATATTGGTAATGCATGTCGCGGGAACATTCCCTGGACATCGGGCCGCGATATTGCGACACTGAGGGGAGGTTGCGATATCGAGGGGATGTTCCGGGAACATCGCAATGTTACCTGGGCAAGGCCAACCGGTAAAGTTACCTGAACCCAAGAATCATCTGACATCTCTACATTGGTCACACTGCACAACGGCAGATCTAAGTGATTCATCAAAACAGCTAAGTTCGACTACGTGCTTGTAAGCTGGAGAAGCCCGCAGAATATATTGTAGCTTCGGAATGGAGAAAACATTTCTCAACAAAAAGAAGGCTTGATGGTTATCCACCACCCGCAATCGAGAGACCACGAGATCCAGATCTTCTTTCTTCCTTAAAATCTCCTCAGGAATACCCAAGTCACTTAAAGGGGCAGTTCAGTCAATTTTTGTTTTCATAATATTAAAGTTGAACGATCACTTAGTAAGAATAAAGCATTCTTGTAGAATTAAACGGTTGAAAAAAATATAATAAGCGATATATATCATATTTTATAAATTCGATTTAGTTCCTGCGTCCTCCTACAGATGGCGCCACCACTCAGTTCTATTTGTTTACATTTTATAGCTGATAACATGTGAACAATTTTTATATCAACAGTATTAACAGGTAACTTATGAAGAGATGGTTTTCTTTTCAAAACTAAATCTAATTGACTCGAAGGACAGTTTTCAATTTCAAAAATTCTTTTCACCATTTTCATAAGTTAATAACCGAATCAAATCTAGGACTGGTTATCATTTTGTTTACGTACTACAATGATTAGTTACGCGGTCCACCGCGCAGTCCACAGATGGCGCCACTAATTTACAATATACTTTTTATATAAACATTTCTAAAATCAACGAATATTCTAATGTTACATAAATAAATATACTAAATCGATTTAGGACCAATTTGGCGATAGTTTGATTTTGACTGAACTGCCCCTTTAAAGTCGCACCCAACAGAGCAATTGTCCTTATGAACCACTATGATATTTGGGAGCACTGCCCGAAACAACAATTCAGTTTCACCAGGGGCAGTATCATCGAGAATGGTCAGCTCACATTTCGCGGGTCTTTTCCATTTGACGACCCCCACCAGATTTAATTTAAATTAATTTTTTTATATGTAATTTTGTCCATAGACTCGGAAAATCAAAACTGTTTTTTGTAGAAACTAATAGTTTTTGAGATATGAGGGTTTAAAGTTATTCATTTCCTATATGTAATACTGAAGGATGGAGAACTTTGAAAAAAACTCGTGTTTTCACGCTTTTTGGCCAAAGATAACCGTAATGCAGATTGTTGTATCCGCTAGTTTGTTGTACTGCACACTTCATGACTGTATAATGACCTGGCAGAGTGGTATGGGGGGCGGCACGCCCCCCATTTCACATATATCAGCATTGAAGTAATAAATTGAAAATATCACGGAAACTGGAAATAAATTCAATTCAATTTTGCCAGGTCATTAATCAATCATAGAGTGTGTAGTACAACAAACTAGCGGATACAACAAACTACATAACTGTTTCATGTAAAAAATCTAACTTGTTTAAGAAATTTCAATGAAAACGAGTTTTTTCAAAGTTCTCAAGCCTTCAGTAATACATAGGAAATAAATAACTTCAAACCCTCATATCTCAAAAACTATTAGTTTCTTTCTACAAAAAACGGTTTTGATTTTCGGATTCTATGGACAAAAATACTTATATAAAAATTAATTTAAATTAAATTTGGTGGGGGTCGTCAAATGGGAAAGACCCCATTTCGCTCTATTTACTTCAAGTCCGATGGCACTCAACCCATCTATCAAGGTTTTTTTGTCCTCCAAAACTCTCCCCGGTGTATCTCCCAGCTCTGCGTCGTCCAGATACCATACATTGAACTCTGACTCAACCCTGCGAGCCACCTCGTCAATTCCAAGAGCAAACATAGCCGGTTCAAAGGGCTCACCCTGCTCGATACCTGTATCCAACCTCAGCACATCTTCACCAAAAAACGAAGCTGAAGGAGAAGAATAAGCTTGTCAAAGGAGTCTTTATAGCTCCGGCACACGGTTACGAATAACAGTAAGCAAGGTATCTCTCCTCAGACCATTAAAAGCGTTTTTCATATCCACCTTGAGAAACGCCCTCCTATGGTTACAGTCATTCAAGTACCGTCTTGCAGAATGTGCGGCAGCTTCACAGCCATCCTTCGTAGAGAACCCAAGATGAACCAGTCTTAATTCCCTACCAAGAGAGTGTAATAAGGGGCGCGCACCAACCTTGGCAGCCAACTTACGCAAGGTATTACCAACTGCCAGAGCTGGGCGTTCCGCAAAAATGTTCGTGAACCTTTATTCGCGAACTGGTTCGGACTGGAATATGGGTTCGGACATTCGGATTCGGAACCTCTTCAAAAACGGTTCGGACTTCAGTGTTCGGAACGTCTTTTTCGCAAGTCCGAACCTCCGTACCTGGGGAAAACTGACCTGTTCATTTAATTATTTTACGTTCTGAACATGTACCGTACCTCTCGGCTACTATTATATACATAGGTTTCTGCTTAATACTGAAGCGAAGAACATGCGTCTCTCCACACTCTTCTTCCATTACGTTATTCATCCTTTCCTGAATAGCGGTAAGTTTTATAATAATCCTAATTCTTTAATAACGGTATATGTTCCCTCAAATCTCAATTAAAAATTGCTTGAAATATGTAGAACTATAGGTAAGGTTATAAACGTATATATTAGGTAACATTACATAACACCCTAGCCGTTGGCTAACCAGTCCTCATGGAAAAACAATAGTAACTTAAATTCAAGACCGATTTTAAAGCTGTCCTTTCAATCGCTCAATTTTTCGCATACGATTAGACAAAAACGAAGGTGATAAATGGTAAGATACTCATATTATGAGCATTTATTCAAATTTATAATAATATTAGGAATATATCAGAGATCTTCCCAGGCATTAGATGCAAGAGTGTGTTTCAGTACATAAGGGTGAATATCTCACTATAATCAGTTAACTGTAACTCTTATAGCGGCTTAGCGAGATCAAATATGTGCGAGAATAATTGCGCACACCAAGCTTCGTACAATAACATCTTATAAATATTTGTTTTTTGTTTTAGCTTGTTACTTTTATTTTGAATGATGATTTTTTCTTTTTCTTTTACTAATGTATGAGTTACTAAATATCAAATGAAGATTTTTAAAAGAAAAAATATTGAAATGACTCAAATGAGCTAACTTTTGACGGCTAAGTAGGTAGGCTGAACAGATAATTTAAGATCGAGTATTCGGCTATTCGCTATAAAATTGAATTGATTATAATTTATATATAGGTATTATAATATATGCATATAAGTTATAATATAAATAACTTCGAGAAATATTCACAGTAATCTTCACTGTCTGACCTTTCTAATATATTGAATAGAAGAAAAAGTTAAGCAAGCAAATAGAGTATAGGAACAGCATAATACAGTATCTATAGTACTTTCATATTCAAACAAAATGCAAAAAGTTTTTATATCATCAGTTGTTCTCTAGATCGAATTAATCAAAAATGTTGTAATATAAATGAAAATTTGAAAACTAATAGTAAAAACTTAAAAATTATTTAATTAGATACTTGGATACTTTAATATGGAACTTGGATACTTTAATATGGATACATTGTCTTGCATTGTTATGACGACAGAGTTGGTCTTGATTTTTCTTTGCATGAAATTTGGAGGTCAAAAGAAAATTCAGAATAACAACCTAAATTACGTATTGGAGTGGAGACTGGAGGGAAACTTTAACGATACTTAATGCTCATACTCAATATTACTAACTTATTGAGTAGTAAGTACAGTGGAACTCCTTTATAGTGAACTCCTGTATAGTGAATCATGTTGAATAGTAAAATCCTGTATAGCGAACTTACCTCTATAGTGAACATATTTAGGTTAGTCTACACAAATATTCGTAAGTTTTCTATGAATCTCTTATTTCTATTTAGTAAATTCACTAAATTAGTTGTATTTCATGAAACAGCAGTTCTACCAGTGCAAATCCTCTATAATGTAGTCATGTGAAGTCACAGAATAATTATTCTTATAAATTTATTATATTAACCCTAATGAATTTGACGTATATTTTCTAGGCATATCTTTTTTAAATTACTTTATATATTTCATGTCATTCCTTTAAATTTACTGGCCTTTCTTAACTTTGTTCCTACATAAATACCAACTGTATTTTTTAATTCACAAGTTAAATATTTACGTATCGGCGTAAATCACGTAAATTATGGAATTAATTGTACTGTTGACGTGTGGCAACGTAGAAATACAGATTGGTTACCCAATACGCAATAATGAGTCCACGTTTTTATGTAGTAGAGACAAATGCGCGAGCTGTGATTGGTTCACACTCCATCCAATAACAGTTCAGCTCACTCAGTGGCCAATCTCTTATATACCTATGTATTTATTTCTCTTTATATATTCATTATTTTTACTTGAAATTTGGTATACATTAGTTTAGTACATATACTAACAACTTGTAAAAATACAGTAACGTATGTTTATAAATAAGACATGTGTTTTTTTAACATAGAGTCAAACCTTCTCGTTTTTTCTGACAGTCAAACTCATTACGGTTAATAATAATATTTAATAGTAAATAATTAGTATCTTGTTGAGAAGAATGTTTTTTTATATAGGTTGCCCTAATAGCCTTGGAAGCATAAGTTAGTAATAGGACCGAGTATAAATGTGTAGACTGCAGTTCCCTTTTATTTTTTAGATATAAAATATATACCTAAAAAATCCGAGGTTAGCTTACAAATGTTCGGAATAAATGTTTGGTTCGGAACAAATGTTCGGACCAAACTTTTCCAAATTGGGTTCGCTTTACGGAGGTTCGGAACCCAATATCGACGAAGATTCGGGTTCGGATTCGGAACCTAGAAAAGGTTCGCGCGCCCAGCTCTGCCAACTGCTATGGGTCTGATGCCATCATCCTTTTTGGTTAAAGCGCATAATGTGGCTCCATAGAAAGTTGACAAAGCAAAATCAGGAACTTCTCCTCTCAATATCACATTCACAAAATCTGTCAGAATAGTCAAAAGACGTACTACAGCCTCTGCAGATGAATAAGACAATAGCGTCTTCAAATGACCTGACCTGAGGCCATCAGGTCCTCCTGTGACGGGTCCCCCTTTGGGGTTATCTCATCAAATGTGAATCCTTATAACGGTTCACTATATGGGTTACGTGTGATAGAATCTTACTCTGTTTACTATTTTCAGATTCCTTTTTCTCAATATATCTCTTTCTACTAAATACTCATGGTACCATGCCCTAGAACCACCTTGCCAATATGGTTCCGACCTCAGGTCTCTGGTCCAAGCTTAACTGTATTTAGGGTAATAAATTAATGTAATTAACACTTTAAAGAGAATATATTCATTAGTCAAGCAATGGTAATTATGGTGTATCTTCACTAGAACGCTCACAAGTAAATGTCTCAATAACTAAGACTGGAGATAAGGTGTGTATCTCGTGCGAGACGATCGGTAACTAATTTGAATGTTACTTACTCACAATCATATAGGTTCGTGATAGCAGTTATGCATTCACAATTGCTGTGTTTGCGTTACTACATCGCTCCCCCCTTCCGAAAATTTCAAAGTTACAATTCACATTTTTCCAAAACTGCCAGCTGGTTTGTCTACCCATTGTTACTCTATATTTAACAATGTTCAGACGCTCACGCTGTTAGTGGAAACATGTGTTTTGGATCTCTTGAAATTTCTCGAACCGGCAATAAATACATTATTAGAAAATTGAAAATATGAGTTTTAATTCGTTCTAGAAATATGTCAGACTAAAGTGCATTCACCAAACTTTCTTAAATTTTTTATCTTACCTATACAATCTTAATTTTGCTTTAACAATATTTTTATTTTATTCCTAAAATATTCTAAATTATTCCTACCTACTATGTCTCAGTTCAAAAAATGAATACTTTTTTCATTTTATAAATGTAACAACTTGCCTAATCTATTTGAGATCTCACCTCTCCCCTCCTAATATTTAGAATATTATTCTAAATATTATCAGAGACCTTTGATCACTCCAATACATTACACAAGTTTGTTACTGCATTTACATTTAAAAACAAAATTTTATAACCCAAAAAAAAAAATTTCATTTATAAAAATATATTTTATTTAACTTAGTTATGTTTTATTTTAATAAAATTCCTTCTTTATTGATAAAAGTAATTATTCATTTTAATTTATCATATGTTATGATATCGTATTTTATGACTTTTTAATTAATTTATATTCTTATTTGAATTTATATGAATTTTGATCATCTTTATCAAATTTTGAGACAGTCTTAATCCTTAAAATTAAACATTAAAATTAACACCGAAAAAAAAATTAAAATTAAAATTCAATTCAATTGAAAAACGATTATTGTTAATTTTCACTTAAAATTACCCAAACTTAAAATTAAAAAAAAACTTTAAATAGTGGTCTAATTTAATTTGAAAAAAAAATTTCTTAAATGCTGCTAGATCTTGTTTTGTTAATTTTGCTTTTTGTTTTTTGTTTTTTATGAGGCATTACAATAAAGTTTGTCGCCTGAATGTTTATAGCCTGATCGTTAAAGTAATTTACTGTTCCAATTAGTTTCCCTGTTCTAAAGGGGTCCCTCTTTTAATTTGGTTAAACGATTCTGTCGCCATTTTAGACTTCAGACTCCGCATTTCATACATTCTCATGTCCTCATCGGACTTTACCTTCCTGGATTGATTGTACCCGCACACCATAATTATCACAACTAACAGTGTTAGGATTAACACCAAAATATCGCTAAATAAATCCGGTATTAGGTCATATTTTGTAGACCCCATGGATTTAATGGCATGCTCTAAATGAGCCTTGTTCATTGAAGTCGACTTCTGGATCAACTCCACCACCGAGTTCAGGTCAAAATTACTCTGAGTCTGTCCCATTTTTGCGTCAGCTGTTCCTTCTCACGACCTTGAATTATAGTTCAGTGTGTCAACCGGCTGTGAGTGGCTGATTGTCAGTCACTGGCTGTATATGGCTGAGGGTCTGTCAACGGCTGTTCCTCGCTGCCTCAAGTTCACTGAAATCAAAACGACACTGTTAGATCATGGCCCCTGGTCTTTTTTTTTTTAGTTATTTTATCAGATTTCAGTCTCATTTTGAATTAATCATTTTTGATTTTAAGTTATTTCAGTATTTCATCCTAATTTTGAATTTATAATTTTTTTTTTTTCAAATTTTCATTCTGATTTCAAACAATTTTACTACTACATTTACAAAGTATAATTCATCTTATTCGTTACACCAACATTTAAACACAAAATTTAAAATTAACATGCATACAAAAAAAAATTAATCCTCTTAAAATTATTATATGAAATTTTATATTAATAAAATTCATAATTCATCCCATCAACTTAAATTAAATACATACAATTATTTTACATGTACAATAATTCTCTTACTGAGCAAATGGAATATTGTATTATGAACAATGAGCTTCATGGTGTGTTTGTTTGACTTGCGTAAGCAAAAAAATGTAAACATTTCTCTGAATCTTTGCATGTAACCGTGTTATATGTCACGTGTTCCTGTACTACATGTTACATGTTACCTCATGTTACTTCGTGTTATGTGTTCATTTTTTGGGCTACCTATTTGATGTTTATATTCAAATTGCTTATAATTTGATTTCCTGTTTAATGGTGTTAATGAAATTATTTAATTAATTGGTTGTGAATTTTTCCAACTTAGTTAGGTAATTTATGTTACTTGTTATCGTTTGATGTCCTATTTTAATTATAGCTTTGTTTTTTTTTTACTTGTAATTCTGTACCTGGTCCTATCCAATTTAATTGTAATTTATGTGTTTTTTGATGATTTCTAATTAATACTCGATCACCTATCTGTATAATTTTGTCTTTTCGTGTCTTATTGTGGTAAATTATGCGTTTGTTTGATTGATTAATTATGTTAGCTCTAATCTGATCTTGAATAAATATAGCTTGTCTGGCCTTAACTTTGACTATTGATTCTGATGTATCTAAATTGTAAATGTTATCCAAATTTTCTGCTTGAATATTTGGAGATGTGTCACGACCAAAAAGAGCAAATGAAGGTGTATCTTTCAAGGACATATTTAATTGGTTGTTGATTGTGTTTTGGACAATATCGAGAAACATGTCCCAATTATCGTGATTTACTGTAGCTACATAGAATCTTAATAATTTGTTAATTCTCTGGTTATTACGTTCACAAATTCCATTGGAATATGCTGAGTATGGAAGTACCTCACATTTATATATCTGATGTATTTCACTGAAAGTTCTAATTGCGTTAGACTTAAATTCTTTCGCACAATCTGACATTAACGTTTTGGGATATCCACAACGACTAAATGTTTTACTTAGACAATCAATTACTGTGTTAGTTGATTTGTCAGCTACTGCGTGTAATTCGTTATATCTTGTCAACATACATGTTATTGATAAAATGTACTTGTTGTTCGTGTCAGTTGTAATAAAAGGCCCTATAAAGTCAAATGAAACTGTTTCAAATGGTGTATTAGCTACTGGGGCAGACATTAATTTAATTGGTGTATCTAGACTTCCTTTAAGGATTTTGCAAACGTCACATCTTTTAATAAAAGATTCTATGACCGATCTTTCTTGAAAATGATAATATTTTAGTCGAAATTTAAATAGCGTATGAGCTAAACCACAATGAGTGTTAAAATGTATTGAATTAATTACTAAATTTATCATTTCATTTGGTATAACATAATTAACAATACTGACTGCCCTAGTATCTATTTTCCGATGTCGATATAATATTCCGTCTAATATGAAAAACTCAGCTATGTTCCTAGATGTTCCTATTTGTTTTTTATTTAATATGTCCATTATTTCCTTACAAGCAAAGTCGTTTGACTGTGCAGTCTTTAGTCTGTTTAAAGTCCATGTTATGTCTTCGTGTTTAGGTATGTAATTCAGAAATGGTTTTTCTTTGTTGATTTTATACAATTTAGATGGATCTGATTCTTGTTCGTTTTCTGAGTCTGTTTCTGATTCACTGTCATTGTTGTTTATAATTTGTGGTACATTTAGCTTAGCCCTCGATCTTGTGGTTGCTATAAAACTTTCAATTGAGCTAAAACTTTCATTAGATGGTGTTAAAAGTTCACATTCATCTATTGTTTCTTCCGTTAAAGGAGTTAATCTACTAAGGGTATCTGCTACTACATTGCGTTTACCCTCAAAATACTTGATGGTGCAGTCATATGTGCTTGCCTCAATGGCCCACCTGGCTAATGCCGAATCTAATGGAAGTTTATTACCAAAAAATGGGCATAAGGGTTTGTGATCAGTTAAAATGGTTATAGGATACCCTAGACATAGATATTGAAATTCCTTTAAAGCTAAATGTATTGCAAGGAACTCTTGCTTAGTCGTGGAGTACCTTTTCTGAGTAGAATTTAATGATTTACTGAAATATGCTATGTGTCTTAATGTTTTGCTTTTGGTCGAATCTGGTTGTAGCAGTGCTGCGCCAACTCCGATACTTGAGCTGTCAGTAAATAAATAAAATGGTCTGGAATAATTTGGATGAGCTAAAACCGTATCTGATGTCAAAATATTTTTGAGACTAGTGAAGCTAGCCTCACATTCGTCTGTCCAGTCAAATTTAGTGTCCTTCCTTAATAGTCTATATAATGGGTCAGCTTTCTGACTAAATTTAGAGACGAACTTACGAAAATAGTTCGCAAGCCCTAAAAACCGCTGAAGTTGCTTTACATCTGTTGGTCTAGATGCTTCTCTAAGTTTTTCGTTTTGGATACATCGGATGCCCTCAGTAGTGACTCGATGTCCAAGAAAGTTGATTTCGTGTTTAAAGAATTCACACTTCTCTAATTTTAATCTCAAATGAGCGTCACGTAAACTCATTAGCACTTGGCCAATATCATTTAAATGTTGTTCATATGATCGACTAAAAATCAGGATGTCATCAATAAATACGAAACATAGTTTCCCTAATACTTTATTTAACGCTTTTGTCATAATTGCTTGAAATACTTTTGGACTATTGACATACCCGAAGGGTAATTTTCGAAACTGCCACTTTTTACCATTTACCGCAAATGCTGTAAGTTTTTTAGATTCTTCGGAGAGTTCCACTTGGTGAAATGCGCTCCTTAGATCTAAACTAGAAAATATCTTAGACCCACCTAATGATCCTAACATGTCATCAACTCTAGGTAAAGGAAATCCTTGTATATGGACACACTTATTTAGTGATCTGAAATCTATTACGGGTCGTATTTCCCCATTCTTTTTATGAACCACGATTACCGGGAAATTATATTCGGACATTGAAGGTTCAATTGTTCCTTCCTGTAACATTGATTTATTAACTTCTTCAAGTTGTTCTTGAAATTTATGTGGTATTCTATATGGTATTTTATTGATAACTATATTAGGGTCTTTCAGTTTAATAGTGTGTGTACATATACTAGTAGTCCCGATAGGTTCGTCTTTAATAGTTATTACGTCTCTAAAATTATTTAGTAACTGCGTCATTTTGTCTTCATACTCTGACATTCCACATGATATGTCAGCATTAACTAACCTTCTCAGTGCTGATGGCACTGTCTGAGAATTGTTTGTCAGCACTTACTGTGATATCACGGCTTCTATCAGCACTTCCGTCACGTGATATTTTACACTTTATCTCTTGGTTGCTATGCACTGAAACTAATGGCTCTCCATTAGTTCCAACCACATGTACCTTTGACTTTTCATAAATTAAATCAGGGGTAACGTTTCGTTCAAATGGCTTTGTTTTTTCGTCACTCAACACGTTTCCTTATCTAGATTTACGAGTCCTATTATTTAAGCACTCCGATATAGTCGCTTTATTAACTTCGACTTGCTTTTCGTAGGTCTGGAGTTTACCGATTATCATATTTTCCTTTAATATGATATCACTATCAGTCGGATTCATTACGAAAACTGGGCATATTGACACTTGATCCCCTTCTTTTTTAATGTCTTCGATTTTTATTAGTGTTTCGGCTACCACTAAACCCGAACTGAAACTTCTTTTAGCTACAATAAAACTTCCTGCTTCGTTGTTTTTGGCAAAACCATACAGAATTTTTACGGTATTTGCCTCTACGACTTGGCTACTTATATGAACATTACCGTTCTTCTCGCGAATTTTATTCTTTTTCCTAGACTTCGTTTTTATCTCGGACTTCATAACCTCTGTTGCCCTTTCTGTTTTAATTGAGGTTTAACCCTTACCTTCGCAATACTACTGCGGCTGTTTGTTCGTTCGTTTATTTCTCTTATCAACGTTCTTCGTTTTGACCTATTAGAAATGAGAACTAACTCTGTTATTAAGCAATCCGTGCTTAATAGTTCTTTAGTAGCTATTTTACGTTTTTCCATAAACGGAATTTTTTCTTCACCTAACTTAAATATTTTCTTATCAAAATCAATTTGCGCGTTCGTTAACACGTCCCTTCCTAATATGACGTCATAGGGTAGACTGTTGTTATCGATTAGTAAAGCGTTTACTCTTTGCTTATTTGACTTTGATACTAATTCAAAATTTATTTCACCTTTTACTTCGGAACGTCCGTTTATGCCTTTAATAGTTACGTCCGATTTCATTATGTCCTCGTAACTCGCCTTGTAATTAAAATTACGACTGTTTACAATCGTTCTCTCACTTCCTGAATCTATTAAAGCTTCCCAATCAAATTCTTTACTATGTAAAATTATCTTTGGCTTAGAAGTCCCTTTTATCGTATAATGACAGTCCGTCAATCCGCTTAATTCATCCTTATTTTTTACTAACTGAACTGTAATATACGTTTCGCTTGTTATTTTATCCTCAACGCTTAACTCTACTTCTTTTAATAAATCGAACTTATTTTTACATTCGCATTGATTTTTTGCACTGAGTGACGAATTAATTTCACCATTGAATTTAACGTACACCGGATCCAATTTATTCATGTTCAATTCACATGCGTGTACGGAGTTACCGACCGTTTTCACGTTTGTTTTTGTTACATGTTTAGTTAAATTAACCCTACCTTGTTGTTTACTTGTGTTCGTATTTACATTTGTTTTCGAAAATCCTTGCTCTGTCCTCGATTAAAAGGTTGTTGAGCACGGCATTCTCTTCCTATATGGCCTAGTTTATTGCATCGGTAGCACTTAATTGTATCACTATTACTGTGGGGGGTAGGTATTAGTGTTTTGTACATTTGTTCTGCCTGTGTGATTGTATTTGAATCTGCTTCTGCGTGAATACCTACCTGCTGTTCCTCTGTTTCTTGCATCATATGCGTAATATGCTTCTGTTTCTTCCTGCATATCATCGTGATAATTACCTTGATTCTCACCTACTCTTTGATCAGTTTTTTCTATCAAAAAAGTTTCTGTGTCATTGAAATTCTTCTTTGGTATTAGGATTTTTTTGTCATGTGGCAAAGATCTTATTTTCTTTGTTGTAGCGGACAGTAAATTAGCTGTTGTTTTAAACGGTCCTTCTATAACTCCCTTGACGATACTGGGGTTGATCTGTGGACCCAATATCGTTAAATACATTGATGTATTCATATCTGCCATTGAATGTTGAATGTTGCATCGCTTTCAGTTGCCGTCCTTACTGGAAATTGGGCGTTCATTGTGGCGTCATTTAAGATATACTCTGTGACTTCGCCAATTTTTTCCAATGTACTTAATATATCACTGGCAGCTGTAGTTTCATCTTTCAATTTATTAGTGTATAATTCGTGACATACACTGTAGATATCCTTGCTGTCTTTCTGCACATATATATCTTCTAGTACCGTGCATATTTCTTGGTATGTGCTATCTTTAAATGTTTTACCGTTAACAACGTTATTAACAGTAATTTGAAAATCTCCTAGCTTGCAGTCAGCGCTTCTGAAAAGTATCTTCTTCTTCTCTGCGTCGCCCTTGTCTCCTAAACTGGATATATGATTATTTAATAGACTTAAATGTTGCTTAAATGTGTTCTTTTCCTCGAAAGCTGGATCTTCTGGCCTCCTTCTTCCTCTGAATATCGGCAACGAATCAGAATTAATTATTGTCGTACTCCTGCTTTTAATTATCTCTTGGAGTTGAGCTTGTGTCAATTCAACCGACACTGTTGTGTATCTGATTTTTTTGGGGGTGTTATGTTCTGTTTACTTTTCCTTATTCTTGGTTTTGTCTTTCTTCCAGATCTAAGCTCTACCGATTCAGGATTTATCACTTCGTCTTCCGAAGTTGGCATGTGGTCACATTCCTAATTAAATGTTAGTGTGTACTTAAACAAGTGTAATGCGCGTGTAATCACAAATTATGAAAGAAAAAAAATAATATCCTAAAAAATAATCATTCAAATATAAAAATAATCATTCAAATATAAAAATAATCATTCAAATATAAAAATAATCATTCAAATATAGAGCAATATTTGTTAAATCAATAATATTATAAAATAAAATATTTATACCTGTCAATATAAACAACACTCAATAATATTACAAAGCTGAAAAATATGCATGCACAACATACATCCTATAATTATTATTGCTGCAATAACGATTAATTAATTTCTTCTGACTGACCTTCTGCTTATTGCTTATTCACACAAAAAAACTCTAGACTAAGCAGGACAGATTAATTCACCACTGGACTCAGCTCTAATAAAAAAATTAAGAACCTTCTTTGATCGCTTCAAAAATGAGACTGAAAGAAAAAGGATGACATAACGCTATCGTTAGTTATACTCAACTTCCGGTTCCATGTACAATGGGTCCTCCTTATCAGGTTTTGTCGTTGATTTTTGCTCTGATGTTAACTTTTATGACGTTAACTGTTAACTGAATGTTCACTGAACGTTGTACACTGAATGTTGTACACTGAATGTTAACTGAATGTTCATTGAACGTTGTACACTGAATGTTGTACACTGAATGTTAACTGAATGTTCACTGAACGTTGTACACTGAATGTTGTACACTGAATGTTCACTGAATGTTGAATGTTCACTGAGTGTAGCAGTTTGAATAAATACTTTTATTTAAACAAATTAGACTCTCAATTTCTGGTTGATTTACGGCTTTTTTGCATGTTGTTTATAATCGAATGTTTTTCATCACCATTCGCCAACGTGCAATCCTTCACCCATTAGTTTCGCTTCCTCCCTCCGTGTTTTCCAGAATTTTCCAGAATTTTTTTTTTCAGACTGGTTAGTCTCACTGATTGTCTCTGCTCTCATTCAAATTTCAAATTAGGCCATCTGTACTCTCCTTATCCTTCCGATAATTTTCGAGATGCCGTTTGCTTGATCTTGAGTTGAATATTCTTTATACTTTATCACAAAAACTGAACACCTTAATTGAATCGTACCGTCATATACGGTCGCAAAACCCGGTCTTGCTGTAATCAAATACTCTCCAATCAGATGGTTAACTGAGTTTTGGTAAACTACAAAGCTTTCAATCTTTTACTTTAGTAATTGAATTTCCGTACATTAAATTCGAATTACTTAATCACGCACCATACGGCCCCCAATGTGACGGGTCCCCCTTTGGGGTTATCTCATCAACTGTGAATCCTTATAACGGTTCACTATATGGGTTACGTGTGATAGAATCTTACTCTGTTTACTATTTTCAGATTCCTTTTTCTCAATATATCTCTTTCTACTAAATACTCATGGTACCATGCCCTAGAACCACCTTGCCAATATGGTTCCGACCTCAGGCCTCTGGTCCAAGCTTAACTGTATTTAGGGTAATAAATTAATGTAATTAACACTTTAAAGAGAATATATTCATTAGTCAAGCAATGGTAATTACACAGTGTATCTTCACTAGAACGCTCACAAGTAAATGTTTCAATAACTAAGACTGGAGATAAGGTGTGTATCTCGTGCGAGACGATCGGTAACTAATTTGAATGTTACTTACTCACAATCATATAGGTTCGTGATAGCAGTTATGCATACACAATTGCTGTGTTTGCGTTACTACACTCCGGCAGAACCAAGACGGAAAGAATTAACAGCCCTCCGGACATCCTCCTCCGTAACAATAGGCACAATTAGAGAATTATCCGGAGGCTCTGGCATCATCAAGTCTAGCGGGGCAGGCGGGTGTTTAGACCTCAACGCTCTGACAGTCTCTTCGTTTCGTTGGGCCAGTCCATCCGAAGATGACAGCTCACGAACTGCTCCACTCACGTCACCATCTGCAAACTTAGCTGCCACTCTTATTTTCAACAGTCTCTAAAAATCATGGATACCAATTGAAATAAAAGTTAAATAATGATTATTATATAAAGATTTTCACGTGTTCGAAAATATGGAACCGTGCAATAACACGGAACTTACCCTAAGATGGAACATGTTGAATTTCTGAACCAATTGCTTCTAATAACCTTATCTGGATTATAATTTTGATGTTTTTATTAGTTACGGTGAATTAATCACAAAAAATTGTCTCCGTTTTCTATGTTTACGAACGGTTCTTATTTCGAAACATGACTCGAAATAAGTACCACTTTTGTTAAAGCGAGGTGTAGGGGAGGAAGGTCATCAATGGGACAAAAAACACAGAAGATTGAATTTCATTTACTATGGGCAAAGTATATGAAAAATAAAAAATCCATGTGTAATATAGATATTTCTTTATAAAATGAAACTAACTCGAATGCTATCACATATTCTGTTGACTAGAAAAAAATTATATAAAAAACAAAAAAAATGTCCCATTGTATAACAGCACTGGTGAACAATGGGACATGCCATGGTGAACGATGGGACAGTTTATCAAACTTGTATATTGTTGAGGTTATGGTCAAATTTCAAGTTCGAATTATCTCTTTATGTTATCCCACACTTAGTTGGTTCATATAATATCAGTTTATTGTCCTCTAGCCTCACCGATGCCATGTCAGGAACATATGGAAAATTGAACTCATTGCACTCGAATCTTCGCCTAACATCAATATTTCTTATTTATCTTTTTCATGCTTTTGGCCAACAGAATACGTTTTAGAAGTCGCATCAAATTCTACAAGTGCATAAATCTTCATTTCCAACCTTTTCGATAGAGATTTAAGTTCTTCAGACGAACGGATCAGTTAGATTAAAAGTTCTATACCAGACCAAGAACAATAGTTCACCGGCCATCTACGGCGGATACTTTATGAAGTGATTTCGAAGGCCTTATCCTTAGTGGCACCAACAAAAACCTCTTCTTTCTCTGGTGTATCCGTTGCAATCATGCTGCGTCTTTTTCTTTTATTAGTGAAATTTGTTTTCTATGCAGTGCTTTGTGATGACTTCAGATTGCTAAAGCCCTTGAACATGGTCGAAAGTACCGTTTCAGTTGGAAGCAGTGTTTCTACAAGAAGCCCTGAAGCTACAGTTCACGTTATTGTATCAAAAATAGATATTTATTGATTCATATAGAGTAACTAGACAGTTTGGTTGACAATAAGGCACTGTCCCATTGTTAACCAAATTTTCTTGGCAATGATCACCATGACGCCATTTTGAAAACATATGGGTATAGCGGCTCAACTACAAAAGAATAAAGGCAATCCTTTCATATGATCATATTTTACATATTACTTAATATTAAGTAAAAATGCCGTAATCATTATATGTTAAATTAACAGATTTATAACAATTGAAACAAAGTACTAAAAATTTAGTTTTCCTACCTCTAAAACACGTTTTCGCTTCTACACAGAGCTGACTGCACCCCAACCGCTGAATGCAATGCGAGTAAATGCACTGAAGTATTCCTAGTTTACCACTAAGATTTTGTTGAAAATTACCCTCAAATAAAAAAGTTATTCAGCATGTCCAATTGTTCCCAGTTTCCCATTGATGACTATCCTCCCCTACTTTTAAAGCGAAGTCTGCCTGTAATACAAACAAAAATATAGAGAGCAGAATGTGCGCAAAGGTAATCTACAATAATGAAATGACATTCGAGAAAACAAAATCAAAATCAAATTGGTTATCAAAACATCACAAAAAATTATAATTGATCTGACCAGAAGTCACTTTCTCGATACATCGTCAAGTATTTCTTTAGAAGAAATGCCAAGTTCCCGTGTACATAATTCGTCCAACTTCTGCGGACAGGTCACCAACACTCTCTGGCTACGTGCAGATGCGTTAGGAGGTTTTAACAAAGCAAACACTTTCCCATTACGGCTAAAAACAGGCAGTTACCTTGTCCGGAATTTTTTTATTAGCTTGTCTCAATGCATAGAGTAACCGAGCTCTCTGAGGTGTAAGGTCGTCATTTGCGAATAGCCCAGTGGGCTTGGAATCACGGCAGGAAGATTGTATATTGTTTTTAATGTAGCTGCTGATTAATTTTATTATTATATTTCTTGAGTCAGGAAGCTGAATAGAGGGTCTGATACCAACTCGATAAGCCGATAGTAAGCTTGACTGAGGTAATTCATATTTCAAGTTATGTTTGAGAAGCCCAATCACGGACTGTTTCAAATTAACTTAATTAATTCTAGTTCTTTTTCGATACTAACTGTAAATATACGTGGTCTTATGGGGAAGTTCACTGAATTATCAGGCTATCTTAGTGGTTTACAGTCTAGGGTAACGTTTATTGTCATAGTTGAGACTTGGTTGAGTATTGAAAGAGATTACGCTCTTGAGTTGCCAGGTTATAAATCTTATTCATATACAGGTCTGACCAGCTGGGAGGAGGAATAAAAATTTACTATTTAGATAATTTAGATGTTACCATTGTTGATCAATTTGCTGGAATTTTTGATTCATGTGAGATATTCAGTGATTGGGTAATTTTCATATCGGGTATTTATCGTCCTCCCAATAAACCTCTGTCCACATTTTTTGACTATTTACAAAAAACCTATAATATTTTGAGCGAAAAAAAAAGTATTATCGTAGGAGATTTCAATATAGATGTGTCCTGTAGTAACAATGTTGTATCCCAATACTTAGACATATCATCATCGTATGGCTTTGTTAATGAAATAAATTTAAAGGTGCAGTAAACTTTATAAAGAAATGTCATTTTTTCTAATAAAATGATTGCTTAGTAAGAATAAAGCATTCATGTAGAATAATTGTAATGTTCAATAAAATCTAATAATGGAAATATATCAATTTATATATAATTAATTTCTTAACAAATGCTAACGGTGATGGCGCCACAATCAATGTCGCCATCTTGTAAACAAACAAATTGAGATAAGTTTTTACCTAGATTCTAGCTTAAGTGAAGAGATGGCTTTATTTTTAAAGTTATGCCTTATTGTCTTGAATTTTTTAACCATTTTAACGCAAAAAAATTTAATTACTGCATACATAAATTAATATGAAAACAAAAAATATACTCACGTAGTATATACTAATGAGTGGTGATACTTCCGCTAGGTGTCGCTAATTTTATTATATACTTTTTATATGAACATTTTAAAAATAAACGAGCATTCAAATATTACATAATTAAATATTCTGAATCGATTTAAAACAAATTTGGCGATTGTTTGATTTTAACTTTACTATCCCTTTAAATACCGGCCTATGTATCTCCAATTACCAATCATGAAAAGTTATTGTTGGATCATGTATGGCATAATTTATCGCAAAAGTGTGTTTCCTTTGTATTACGGCCAGCGCTGTCCGATCACTACAGTATTTGTACAGCCGTCCCCCGCTCTTATTACAAAATCGCGACTCACACTTACAACAAAACGGTAATAAGTGCGAGTCATGTCCTGAAGTTACATTTTTATAATTCTTATCCTTTCAATATTCTGTTTTCTACGAACAAGGGACCAAAGAAAATATTATATAACTGACTATAGTAATATTTTAATTTGGAGTGACGTGGCTATATATTAGGACTGTATACATTGTGTACAATTAATGTACTTACGTTAAATAGTTTATAATAGTTTTAAAGTTAGATTGTTTAACTGCAGAAACAGTTCTTTATATTGAACAATTATAGATTGTGCTGCCTGTTATATAAAGTAGGATGTTGAATAAATCAGAAATTTTATTTTTCAAAAAAATTGTTACGTATGTGGTTTTATATAAAATAGAAGCATTCTGTTCAATTTTGAAAACAAATGAATACAATTTTTAAAATAATCAAATTATACAATCAACTTTGGAAATCTTTATATATGTATTATTACCATGTTTCATAATAACCATTTTTCGTTAATAACCATTAACGAAACCATTAATAACCATAGCCATTTTCGTTAACGTATTAACTATAAATATACTTTTATGTTCTATATTAATTTCAGTGTTTTTTCAAATTTTAGAAGCTTCAACACGATTCCTAATCCATACTATGAAACATTGCATGATTAGATTCATAATCGTGGAAAAAAGAATGATAGTGATGGGAGGTGGTAAAAAAAATCAGGTTGGCTATAATGGATCCAAATTATTCTAGGTAATGCCAAATATATAATTAATATACAAATACCATATATATATAAGGGTATAATCAGGAGGAGATGCGAACTTCATAAATAACTAGTCAGCTTTTTTATACTCGTTTGCTCACTGGTTACTTTACCCTACATTTATTCCCTGATAACATTGCACTCTCGGGCCAAAGTAAGTAAACGTTGGCAAAGTAAAGGCATGATCGGGCATTGGCACTCCAATGCTATTACACACTGGGCCAATGCCATGAAAATGACATTGGGCCAACGGTTGCAAAACAGCACTGGCCCAATGTAGGAAAACATTGGTTAACCAATTCAGTGATTTTTTGATGTAGCTACCAGTATATTTATTATTCTGGTCTACCGGTTCTATTTGGCTGTTATCGCCAGACAATCAGAGAAAATAGGTGCAAATGATCTCTCCTAACTTTAATCACACCAAATAGCCAATTAAATATCCTCAACTGAGTATATCTTTGAAATTGTAGCCGTTTCAGGCAATTTAGTATAAATAGGCCTATTATCCCTCCAATTATTAATTTAACACTTTATTTATTTCATCCATAAAAATGAGCTTGGACGCTTGTTAACTCATATATTAAGTATGAAAAGTTATTTTTCCGTCTGAAATAATTATTCACATTTAAAATTATTCTTTTTATTTAATTTTAAATAGAAATATTATTATTTTGTTAAAATGGCGTACGTGAAATTATAGATACGAGTTTAATTGGCAACTGTTTAATTTTTTTCTGACTTCGATCTGTAAAATGTATTTGTAGGAAAGTAAATACATTGTTGGAAGTAACTGTTGTCTTCACGTGTTCTGTATAGCTATATTAATACACCTGTTATATGAATATAGTACTAAGGGACTACTGGCCGTAGACATGCATCATCTCATATCGAACATAATTATTGCGTCCAAACGAATGTGTAATAATGGTAGGAACAGCTCTGCAAAGAGATCTCTGATATATTGATGAATTGAAGATAGAATTTGAAATAAGAAAACTTAAACTCTACTCTGAATTACTAATTAAATATATAGTATATATCTGCAGTAATATTTATTTGAATTTCCTTTCTTGTAAATATCATATTTAACACAATTTTTCTTAATCAATCTCACCTGCATGATCATAAAGTTTGTAATAGTTAGGGCGAAAACAGCTTAATTGAAACTAAAAATAATAAATTACCAAAGTTACTCCTGAAATATTTTCTATACCAAGTAATGTAAGTGCAAGACATGACCCACTCCTATTTGACTTGTTGTAAATCTGAGACGTAATAAGAGCGGGGACGCCTGTAGTATGTTTGATATTAAAGCGAATAATTTATCTACGAAAATAAAATTTAGAGATTTTTCTGACGCAAACATTGATAATTTTAGCGAAAATTTAACCCTAGAATTTGACAGATATAGACCAGCTACCGTAAATTCAAACTCTCACGCTAATTATTTAATGAATTTTCTAAACAAACTACTGAATAAGTATTTTCCAATTAAACACAGACAAGTGAATGATAAGAGACTTTAGGTTCCATGGATTAGTAGAAGCGTAATGAAGTGCATCGTTAAGAAACATGATTGATTTAAGATGATGAGTAATGGTATAATTAGTAATAGATGTTACACTAAATATTGTTATGCATTGAGAGAATTACTAAGAAGGGCAGAGCAGGATTATTATAGGAACAGACTGAGTTCATTGTCCAAAGGCAAATTGGAAAATAATTAATAGTTTGATGAGAAAGCAATTTTCAACTAATTCTGAATTTTTCATTATTAATGACAAAGAAATTCGCGATCCATTTGCCATTGCAGACAATTTTAATCGTTATTTTATTGAATACCCTCAAAGATTACACGATGACATAGGTGAAGCAAACGGTGACTATTCAAATATTATTCCTGTGCGAAGTAATCAAATGGAGTTGATATATTGTACAGCCAATGAGGTGAAGCACATTATTATGAATACAAAGAATGGGGGTTATTTGGACGATGTTCCAATGAGATTCTTGAAGATATGTGTGAATTTTGCCGATGTTATCCTCTGTAATTTATTTAATCAATGTTTCCTCGAATCAATTTACCCTAGTTGTTTTAAGACATCGAGAGTAACTCCAATTTTTAAGAAGGGTACGAGATCTAGACTAGAGAAACATAGACCCATAACAGTTCTATGCAATACGGGCAAGATACCTATTTGACTCTATTATTCATGAACGTATAACTGATTGTTTTGTAAACGGAGGCATTTTGTCTGAAAACCAGTATGGATTCAGACAAAAAAAAAACACAGAACTTGCATGTATGCATCTCATTGATAGAATCTTACCTGCATTTGTTGATGGTAGCTACTGTATATGTGTATTTCTTGATTTTAGTGCATGATTATTAATAATTATTTAATGCTTATATAATAACTTCATTTTCTAATCATATATTATAATATTTCCTATTTAATGATTAGCTACTATGAGAAGTCGCTATTTTTCATCTTTTGTGTATTGATTGGTGGTTTTCCCTCTGACCTTGAGTATAATATCTGAGGTCAGAGGTCAGATAAATAGTAAGAATCAGTATAGATTCAGACTGCGTAGTTACCAGTTTAGTACAGTCCTACCTGTCCGTTAAAGAAAATTGTTGTTGGTGTTACCTGTGGAAGAGTTCATGGTGTTTGTTGTGAGAATATGATTTCTCTATAAGTTCGTTGTTTCTGTTATTGTAAAAGTCCTAATATTCTAATTACTACTCGGCAAGTTGATTAACTCAACTTTGCCTCTTGGAACTATTCGCCTAAAAGCACCTTAATTTTTAGGTAGTATAACTATTCTCTTGATATACTGGGTTGATTTTTAGTTGACTTCTCAGTAGCTAATATAGCGTTCATGTCTTCTTTTAGAATAACTTCTACTACAGTTCATATTTCCGAAGATGCCATTGATGTAAATCTCCCCTCAATGCCAAAGATGAAAGTCTTATTTCAAATTCTCTAAACTGTGTTTTCTACCGGTAGTTTGAGTAAGTTCCCTATTAAAATGATATAAAGTCGTAAATTCTGAGTCAGAATCTTTAAGCAGTAATTTAATTAATTTATATTTTTGTCTCAGGTTTCCTACAAATAAAGCTGTTTTTTCCTTTGTGTTCTTTTACCCTTTTGAATTTATGTAGTAACTATAAATTCCTTATACCGTCTGCCTTAGAGCATTTCAGTTTAACGCCTTGTTAATAGTATCTGAATCAGTTCTGTTATCTCTTTAAGGTGAAAAACGGTTAAGTTAATACTCTGGGTCTCTCTGAGAACGTCGAAACTGTTTCCCACGGCAATCTTTAAGGATTTCGGGAGCATGACAATCTTTAATTCTTGCTCTCACAAAGCAAACAAGCTCCATTTTTCATCCAACAGTTAATTTCTTCGTGACCTATAGTTTATTGCACCAAGCACAACTGTTATTTTGATCGCCCGGAGTCCAACAATTAGAATTTGATGGGGAATTAGTGTTCTCCTTAACTGGAGCTTACCTGAAGTTGTTTCATTTTGGGCGAGTCCCATTATTCGAGTAACCTCTAGCAGGAGAATGGGGTGGCTTACTTTTAGCAGAATTTATGGGTGGGTGGAATCCTAAAGTTGCCTCCATTAAACAGCAGATTTCCTGTATCTCTCTTATGTCCACTCGCAAAAACATGAGTGCCATTGTTCTCTAGAGATTCCTCGTCATAGCAAACACTTTTCTTTTCTCTTCTTAGGTGATCGAAGTTCGATCTCTGCTTATTTCTTTATAATTCGCCAATTTACTCTAGCTCCGCCAAAGGCATTAATCAAACCCTGTGCATTGTCAATCTTGTCGACGAGGGAAGACGGGAAGGTGTCTAACTTTGGTATCGAGATTACGTTCCTTTTCTTTTCGTGAGTCCGGAAATGCTTTCTTCGCCAGTCTCTCCAACCTAAGGCAATAGATAGTTACAGATTCTCCAGGTGCCATCCTGCATATTTCGAATTCACGTTTCCTCCTGCGGCTTGAGCTACCTTTTTCACCATCATACCAATTCACGATACATGAGGTTGTTTCCCCCGATAGCATCATACGCTTTTTTTTCAGTCCCTCGTAAGAATTTACCAAGTTGTCAAGCCATTTACTTTCCATTGTCATGAAACTTATGTGGAAAATACTTCTCATAACACTTCAGAAATTCCCTGAATGATGTTGAGCTACTCGCATCGTAAACTGGAGGAGCTACTACTTCCCTAGCAAATCTCATGTTCCTCAATAGTTCCACAACAGAGTCAATGTACGAATTTCTCCTGCTTGTTAGTTTGTTTCTTCTAGTAAGACTACCACTTGTGCTTAAAGAATCTCTTGAAGACTCGGAGGTTTCTTCAGAGTCTGTTTGAGAAAAATTGCTGTTGCTAGAGGACATTAGTTCCCGCTTAACCTTTCGCTTTGACTTAGAATCCCGGCGACTTGAGGTTGTTTTTGTCGTCGGAGATGAATGTCTCTGATTATGAAATTCAGTGCGCATTCCCTCTCCAAACTGAGAATTCCCAATTGCATTGTGCTCATCTTTGAATTGCTGTTTTTCTCACAAAAACCAAAAGAGGCCTCGCTAGTCCAATATTTGCTTCCACTCAAATCATGGATCAGACGTCGCCATGATGCATATGATTGACGAAATGCCAACGAAGTGCCTCCAATCATATAGGTTCCTCCAAGCTCTGAGATAAGAGCTTAGCAGCAAATCCCGTGGCCTCCAAAGAAGAAACCTGCTTATTTGGTGAAGTTAGAAGCAAATCGCCAATCCTCTCCAAGCTTGTCAGAATAACATCGAAGTCTCGTCCAGCAATAATTTGACCACGTAAAAAATCTTTTCATTCCAGATATCTTAAACTGGGCGATAATACCAAGAACAATCATCAAACGACCAGTAGCCAGGCTCTGTTTTTCTTCCATAGAAGAGACTTGTTTTTCTGACACCATCCTTTCCTCCTTTAGTTTACGTAGACCAGCCATTAGAGTCATTGGAGTTGACTTCATCCGTACCGCACACTGGGCTAACAACAGTTGGTGATTCCAGCTGTGCCTCCATATTCACTATTATAAATTGATTATATTTGAAAATCTGTCATAAACATTGAAAAAAATGTAATTATTGTACACCTTTCTCTCCAAAATCCAACTCCCCATCAATATCACCGTCTAATGCTAGAGTCCCTGGTCTGGGCACCAAAAATTTTAACGTCCATTGACACCTTATGTAGTGGCAGAACATAACCATCAAAGATAACGGCTCTAGTTTATTAGACTGAAATCTACTATTGCCACTAAAGATTAGTTCGTTTAACATTTACATTTAGTTTAGCAAAGGACTCAGCAGAAATGAACAGTGAACGGGGAGGACAAAATAAACAAGAGATATTCTCTAAGTTTAATTGCACAGGTAAACAAACATACCTCATTCAACCAATACAAACACACAACAAATTTACGAATAATTAAAGATACCCAACATTGGTAGCAAGAGTTATATAATAAATCAAAAAAATATTTATTAGGAATTGAATACGTATAAATCAGGTAAGTAGGTACGATTTCTCATGTCAGTAGGTACGATTTCTCAGGTATAAGTAGGTACGATTTCTCAGGTATAAGTAGGTACGATTTCTCAGGTATAAGTAGGTACGATTTCTCAGGTATAAGTAGGTACGATTTCTCAGGTATAAGTAGGTACGATTTCTCAGGTATAAGTAGGTACGATTTCTCAGGTATAAGTAGGTACGATTTCTCAGGTATAAGTAGGTACGATTTCTCAGGTATAAGTAGGTACGATTTCTCAGGTATAAGTAGGTACGATTTCTCAGGTATAAGTAGGTACGATTTCTCGGGTATAAGTAGGTACGATTTCTCAGGTATAAGTAGGTACGATTTCTCAGGTATAAGTAGGTACGATTTCTCAGGTATAAGTAGGTACGATTTCTCAGGTATAAGTAGGTACGATTTCTCAGGTATAAGTAGGTACGATTTCTCAGGTATAAGTAGGTACGATTTCTCAGGTATAAGTAGGTACGATTTCTCAGGTATAAGTAGGTACGATTTCTCAGGTAAGTAGGTACGATTTCTCAGGTAAGTAGGTACGATTTCTCAGGTAAGTATATATATAGGTACGAGATATCTTAGGTAAGTATATATATAGGTACGAGATATCTCAGGTAAGTATATATATAGGTACGAGATATCTCAGATAAGTATATATATAGGTACGAGATATCTCAGATAAGTATATATATAGGTACGAGATATCTCAGATAAGTATATAGGTACGAGATATCTCAGATAAGTATATAGGTACGAGATATCTCAGATAAGTATATAGGTACGAGATATCTCAGATAAGTATATAGGTACGAGATATCTCAGATAAGTAGGTACGAGATATCTCAGATAAGTAGATACGAGATATCTCAGATAAGTAGATACGAGATATCTCAGGTACAGAAGTTACACTACCACCGGTAGGTATAGTAGTCACACTACCACAGATGAGCATGAATTACACAATCACAGTTAGCAGTCGTATTAGTTTCCCTATCACAGGTAAGTATAGTAGTTACACTATCACAGGTAACTTACGAAACAATCTATTTACTAGAGACTTAGGAATTTCTCAGTTTGGGATTATTGTGAAAATAACAGCCTGAAACATAAGTGAAAAATTAAGTATTCACAAGCTGCATTTTGCAAATTGACTAAATATTATCTAGTAAAATGACGGTGAACGTAAAATGTCGGTGAACTAACAGAATTGAAATGAATTTAACTGCGAATAGATGTCAAACAATTCAAAAGAAAAATAAACTATGTTCCGTACATGACCAAGAACTAATATTTGAGCTAAAAGCAATTTTCGAACCTTTTATAACAAGATTACTTGAATCTAACTAACCATCAAAATCACAAATATTTACAGGACATAAATAGTTTGGAAGTACTTTTCAACTATATTTTTAATTTTATATGCTTTTAAAGTTTTTTAAAACCCAAACTCTACAAAACCTACTTTACTTACGACTTTCTAATTTTCAGTCTGAAGAAGAAGAATGTACACCATTTGTTTTGATTGTCAACTAGGTATTTGGTTTAATAAATCTATTTATTATTAGTTTAAAGGCTTAAATTTGGATAAACTTATTATAGAAACGTTTATATACTTTTAGAAACAATTACTATCTTAAAAGAAGGCCAAAAACGTATGGTTTGTTTCAAAATCAAAACAAAGAGTGTACAATCTTTCTCGGCGTCAGGTTAGTGATTCGCTCAATTGTTGCTCACAGAGTATTAAAAAACTTAAAAAGCAAATAATAAATTATTACTGAACCGAATTGTATGCGGTTTGCGGAATAATGATCGTATACCTTAGTTCTATAATATTATGTAATAAACTCATTTTTTTCCCGGAGCCTGGAGAGGACCTTTAACACTAATCAACAATAAACCAGTCACTGTAACCAGAAGCAATAGATTTGATTGACACAAAGGATTAGCCTATATCTAGAGTTCCAACACAGTTGTGCTTGTCTCCAACCATATATGCTACGATTCAATTTGCATACCATTTTTTCTTCTCCCGGCTTAATAAATTCTTGTGGTTGCTTCATAAAAACAAACATCTTCTTATAATTTCCCTTTAATTAATGCAGTTGATACATCCATCTGATGTAGGTAAAGATTTTCCTGAACAGCCACGGCAAAGATAGATCGCAGTGCCTCGAAACGTGCAACCGGACTGAAGGTTTCATTGTAGTCAATGGAGTATTTCTGAGAAAATCCCTTAGCTACCCATCTTGCTTTGTGTTTCAAAACTTGGCCATCAGAACCTAGTTTCTTCCTATAGACCCACTTACAATCAAGAATGTTTTGCCCATCATTCGGTTACACAAGGTCCCAAACGCAGTTTTTTTTTCAATGCATTTATTTCTGACTGCATAGCCTGTTGCCACAAACTTACATCACTGCTCATAATTGCATCTTTAAAGTTTTCTGGATCACTTTGAGAGTCGTGTAAGACATGATTCCAATTCACATGTTACATACGAGATGACACAGACGGTCTAAAAAAAAGTTTATGCAGAATGAGTAATAATTAAAATTATTTATAAAATGATTAATGATCAATTACTAAAAAGAAACAAGGATTGTTAGGTGCAGCTCCACTTCATGAATAACTGACTTTTATAAAATCGAAAACTGTGCAATTTTATAATTCGGGCAATTTTGTTCATTCGAGCAATTTGATAATTCCAGCAATTGTTCATTCGAACAATTGTTCGTTTTAGCAATTGTTTTTCGAGCAATTGTCTTTCGAGCAATTGTTCATTCGAGCAATTGTTTTCGAGCAATTGTCTTTCGAGCAATTATTTTCGAGCAATTTACCTAGAACCTCTCCATACACATCAGGGGGATTTCTAATTCTTACAGGCCTTTTTCAGAAAGCACAGTGTCATCAATAGTTGCAGGGGGGAGATCTTCCAGAGTGACTACTTTATCAAAATTCTCATCAGCAGATTCAAAAGAAGAACACTCCTTGGAATCGGTTTTATATGACATCCCTACTAATGAAAACTTTCTTGTTTTGAAGATTATACACACAGAGAAAGGATTAGTTGAATCAAATCATATTTGATTTGTTTTGACTAAATTTTATGGTTTATCTGTGCGCTTACCTACGTGGTGAGTTGCAGGTACTATTTAAAATGAGTTAAATTGACGTTGGTTAAAACAACACATATGTGAGTTGATTATATTTAATTCCCGAAGGTCACAACAACTGTCTGTGATAGTCAAAACTACTCGAGATGGTTGAACCAATTATATGTAATGGTTATAACAACTGCAGAACAAGGCTACATCAATTACTTGTGTATGTTTCTCCAATCACTCCTATGTGTTATACCAACTACTCGTGTAGGTTATACCAACTACTCGTGTATGTTATACCAACTACTCGTGTAGGTTATATCAACTACTCGTGTAGGTTATATCAACTACTCGTGTAGATTACATCAACTACTCGTGTAGGTTATACCAACTACTCGTGCAGGTTATATCAACTACTCGTGTAGATTACATCAACTAGTCGTGTAGGTTACATCAACTACTCGTGTTGGTTATATCAACATCTCGTGTTGGTTATATCAACTACTAGTAAACTAAGTAAATGTATATCAACTATGAGTGTAGGTTAAAATCTCGGTCCGGTTAGCAGTAGCCAGACTTTTTATATGACGTTTTCAGTCACTATACTCATTCTATCAAATTATAATCTCGAGTTAGGTCCCGGTATCAATTAGATTAGACTATATATTTTCTAGGACCAAATCTAACATGTTCATTTATTTTCAACTTTTGCTTCTGTGATATGCATACAATTTTGATTTTAAAAAATAATTGACTAATCTTTGCTTTTTGAAATGTTTTCAATCCGATGAATTGATATATGGTTATTACTTATTAGTTGTAAATTATTAGATTAGATTGAATAAATAACTTCATCAGGTCAGTTTATAAATAAGTAGTTAAATAACGTAAATAACTTTACGTAGTGATAAATAGGTTGGCTAGATAAATTAAATTTCCCGGCTAGACTACAAAAACAATAATAAGGCCTTTGTCTTCTAAACCATATTTTAGTGCAATTCATCTTACTCATAGGCACTGATGTAGAAATATGCTAATAGAATTTACCAAGGTCAAATTGAAAACGAAATATAAACATTTAAGTTTTAGATTTTTTTTATTTAGAAGTATAATTTGAATCCTCGTCACTGTCTGTTACGACTATATAGGTTGCCAATTCCTGAAATAAGAGATTCGTATATTAATATATATATAATATAAATTCATAGTATCGTTTATATACATTATCAATAACATCACCTACTCTTTTCTCCTTTTGTAATGAGATGGCGACAGCTTCGATATTCTTTTCATGTCTGGAATCCCTAAAAGCATATGGAAAAGTAAGAGATACTAATATTGCACTTACATATTTAAAAAGCATCTAACATTTTCAAATACTTACTTTGACAGATCATAATTGTTCCTGAATCATTCAAAGGAATTGAAGATGACTCCGATGGTTGATGACGTTGATCTACTCCATCAATTCTTCATAAAGATCTGAAAGTAGATTCAGAAAATATAAAAAACATATTAACAAAGAAATGAAGAGAACTATTAACTGAGAATTGTTTCATATAAGTTAATTATTTATATAAAATGTCAAACTATTTATAAATCTTCAGATGCAGTATAAATTTAGCTCTAATAAATGCAATGGATTCTCCTTGCTAATCCTCATAATTTTGTTTATTATACACTCTTAATTTAGACTTTAATTAAATACCAAAAAAGTATAATATATCAAAAGGCTCACCTCTGGTTGGAGTTCTCACTGCCAAATCCCTGGACGGTGTTCTCCTTATTTGCTCCCCGGACAAAGTTCTCCCGGCCATAGAAAACTAGGGTCAAGTAGGTAAATTGCGGCACTTCAACTAACTGCGGTCTCTTATCTCAGAAACATTAATAACCATCATGGCTTCAAGGTACTCGTGAAATAAATAGAACCTATCATAAATTGATCTGTTGAACAATTCAATATATAGCTAAACTAATTTCAAATGGATTTTGAGACTTTCTTTAAAGGGCCGCAATTAGAAATTAAAGAACCGAATTTAAGTATGTAACCCTACCTATAGGGTCACGCAGGTAAATTGCGGCCCTTTAATTTTTAATTGCGGCCCTCTCAAGATAGTCTCTAAAACATTCTGAACCGAATTTACATTAAAATGTTGCATACCTATCAAAATAAGCGTAGTGTATACTATAATTTATCAATTTAAGTTTTTAACGTGTGTTTTGAATTTATGATGTTTCTGTTGTAAAAGGCCGCAGTTAGTCAGTGTGCCGCAATTTACCTGTTTGACCCTAGGTACACTAACTAGTTTTGAAATATATAAATAATAAGAATACTTAACTTGAGATACTAGGATAAGTTCCGAATTATCGGACGGTTCCACATTTTCGGTCGCCTAAGAAAAACTATATAAAATAATTAATCAACTTTTATTTCAATTAACTATTAGGTAGCTATATACTATATTTCATACGTGACCGAAAATGTGAAATCACCTGATAATTTGGAACTTACCTTATCCAAGGACAGCGCAATAACTGCCTAGCCTATGTAGAAGGTATTGAGTATTGACACTGAAAAAAAAAACAGCTAGGTATTAAATAAGTTAACATATAATAATCTAGGAAAATTAGTTTGGATGTCAGTTTACAAACCGGAAGGCAGTAATCAAAATTTATTTTTATGAAAAGTTATACACTGATAATCAGCTCTTCAAATAACTACCTAGCCACCACCCTATCAATCCCAAATTTTTTAGAATATTTAGGCAGGCATTTATCTATGTATTAATGGAATTAATTAATAATTAATAATAGATCGGCAGCGATAATACTATTTAGTGCATATAACGCTATTGTTTGCACTTGAACTAAAATGGTATTGAAGAGCGTTCACATTCAACACGTAACACACTTCAAACAAGATTTGAACCACTGAGTATATATAGGTATGGAGGCAGCATGTCCACAGAGTTTATATAAAGATGGAGGTAGCATAGCGCAGGCAAAAGTGATGCCAAAAAGTGGCGCCATGGGCGTGTCTTAACCCCAGTATATAGAATATGTAGTGACAAACGAGACGTTTAGTGTACGTGACGTCATCACAGCAACGCTATAAAAGGAAAATTGTCACTACTTATCACGCTATTGTCATCACTATGTATATTTTTTATACTGTGGTCTAAACCAATGGCGCCCCTCCCACTCACATCAGTTTAACAGAATGCACGGAAAGGAGATGATGTGTGTGTTAGACTCGCTCTACCCCTATTTTCTTAAAGATTCAACAGTTAATTACGAATACAGATAATTTCTACGATAAAAAAGTATAAGATTTGATTATTAACTTTGCTTTGACATCTAACTAAAACTATAATTTTATTACAGTAATAACGAGATGAACAGAGAGAATGTATGCTCAAATCATAATAAATTCACAACAAAAAGTTTTATTAAACCATAAAGATTATACGAATTTATCCATTGGTCAAAGCATATACTTCTCAAAAAGAAAGACAATGCTACTGACTATTTTCGACTAATTTATTGCACGAAAGTTTGAGATTAAATTACATTCTAAGAAAAAAGAAGCAATGACCCTATACACGTATATCCAGAAACTTAATAGTGTGACGTCACGACTTGATTATTCTATTAGATTGAATACAAAATTTAAATATACTTATAACTCTTGTTGACATCTGATAAGCATGGAGAAAATAGATGTATTAATTACCATACAACGGAAGTAAATGAAAAATAAAAGTATTTTATGTACAGATGCAATCAATATATCGCTTGTTTGCGAAAACAGTGTCATAACTTCAAAAAGCTGTTTTTCAGAGAGGCGTATTAGTACTTGTAATGTTCGTACATTTAATGGTATATCGTTAGGACATTTAGCCTCTCTAGCGGTATATATTAAAGTTTCAATGATGATTTTTTTACCAAAATAATCGGCATTTTATGATTAATATATCTATATGGATAACTCTAAAATACATG
>CANNZV010003264.1:0-68340 GCA_947561585.1 Caprella mutica
CGCGGCAATTGCACAGCAGACTCACGGCAATTGCACAGCAGACTCACGGCAATTGCACAGCAGATTCACGGCAATTGCACAGCAGACTCACGGCAATTGCACAGCAGATTCACGGCAATTGCACAGCAGACTCGCGGCAATTGCACAGCAGACTCGCGGCAATTGCACAGCAGACTCACGGCAATTGCACAGCAGACTCACGGCAATTGCACAGCAGACTCACGGCAATTCCACAGCAGACTCACGGCAATTCCACAGCAGACTCACGGCAATTGCACAGCAGACTCACGGCAATTGCACAGCAGACTCACGGCAATTGCACAGCAGACTCACGGCAATTCCACAGCAGACTCACGGCAATTCCACAGCAGACTCACGGCAATTCCACAGCAGACTCACGGCAATTCCACAGCAGACTCACGGCAATTCCACAGCAGCCTCACGGCAATTCCACAGCAGCCTCACGGCAATTCCACAGCAGACTCACGGCAATTCCACAGCAGCCTCACGGCAATTCCACAGCAGCCTCACGGCAATTCCACAGCAGACTCACTGCAATTGCACAGCAGACTCACTGCAATTGCACAGCAGACTCACGGCAATTGCACAGCAGACTCACGGCAATTGCACAGCAGACTCACGGCAATTGCACAGCAGACTCACTGCAATTGCACAGCAGACTCACTGCAATTGCACAGCAGACTCACGGCAATTGCACAGCAGACTCACGGCAATTGCACAGCAGACTCACGGCAATTGCACAGCAGACTCGCGGCAATTGCACAGCAGACTCACGGCAATTGCACAGCAGACTCACGGCAATTGCACAGCAGACTCACGGCAATTGCACAGCAGACTCACGGCAATTGCACAGCAGACTCACGGCAATTGCACAGCAGACTCACGGCAATTGCACAGCAGACTCACGGCAATTGCACAGCAGACTCACGGCAATTGCACAGCAGACTCACGGCAATTGCACAGCAGACTCACGGCAATACTACAGCAGACTCACGGCAATTCCACAGCAGACTCACGGCAATTCCACAGCAGCCTCACGGCAATTCCACAGCAGCCTCACGGCAATTCCACAGCAGCCTCACGGCAATTCCACAGCAGCCTCACGGCAATTCCACAGCAGCCTCACGGCAATTCCACAGCAGACTCACGGCAATTCCACAGCAGACTCACGGCAATACCACAGCAGACTCACGGCAATACCACAGCAGACACACGGCAATACCACAGCAGACTCACGGCAATACCACAGCAGACTCACGGCAATTCCACAGCAGACTCACGGCAATTCCACAGCAGACTCACGGCAATTCCACAGCAGACTCACGGCAATTCCACAGCAGACTCACGGCAATTCCACAGCAGACTCACGGCAATTCAACAGCAGACTCACGGCAATTCCACAGCAGACTCACGGCAATTCCACAGCAGATTGGGGCAGTTGCATAGAAGATTGGGGCAGATTCACGGCAGTTGCATAGCATATCGGGGTTAGATTTTCTATGCACAGTTTATACATAGGATGAGCTTGCGCACTAAGCAGTTTCACATTGGGTGATTTTGCGCAGTGCGCAAGTACACCCGGTAATTGCGCAAAATTCACCCGGTTTATCCCCACGATCTTTGAGCACAGTTTTTCGATGATAACTCTTTTTCTATTGAACTTAAAGACTTGAAACTTGGTGAGCACCTAGGTCTACCTTACATCTATCTGCACACAAAAAATCAGATTGCTGACTTCTCTAGTTTTTTCGTAAAATCAAAGTATGCGGAAAATGCGCAAAGCCACCCGGTCCGACGCTACCTATAGAAAAATACATATTAAAAATTAATGGTTTCAGGATTATTGATATAACATGCATATATTTTTACAGTTCTTTTCCCAAACCATCTCATTCGATTAAAAAATGGCTCCTAAGAAGAAGATAGAGAAATATTCTGAGGCCGATTTGAAAAAGGCTTTAGAAGCTATCGAAAATAACGAACTTTCAAAAAGAGCTGCCTCTATTAGATTCCCAATACCTCGAACCACTCTGATCGGTAAAATTGCTGGGAAATATCGTTTGGGAAAAAAAAGGGAAGAGATCCCTTTCTCACTGAAAATGAAGAAACTTCAATTGTTGAGTGAGAAACATGAAATATCGAATATTAAATTTATGACATAAAATTGCATAGCTTTAAAATTTTCAGTAGAAAATATACATATTCATGAATCTGCTTGGATGATTGAATTGACACGCTAAATATTTCATTGTTTTCTATAGTTGGATCAAACGATGTACCCGTCGGGGTCTTCCTCCACACCGTAAGGACGTCATCAACACGGTACAGGCTATGATGGAGAAGGAACCAGAAAGATCCAATCCATTCACCGATGGAAGACCAGGAAAGTTCTGGCTGCAGGTAATGTTATAACTAATTTTACTAATGATTTCATGGAAACTGTTCGAAAGGTGCAAGTAAGATGTTTTGTTGTATCACAATTTTGTATCTTCCACAGGGTCTCTTGCGGCGTCACAGAGATATATCTGTCCGTACTCCAGAACGAGTGAGTAAAGCGCGTGTTGGAATTACAGAGGAAACGATCAGAAATTGGTTTATGTCACTGCAGACATTCCTCAGAGATAATGATATGGTTGATATGATGGGTGACCCATCAAGGGTGTATAAGACTGATAAAACCTGCATACAATTATGTCCATCATCAGGAAAGGTTATTGGAATCGCCAGATGGAAAAACATTTACGAAATTGCTCCTGGACCGGAAAAGTCGAACTTAACGTTCATGGGAACTTTCGGAGAAGATGGCACAAATGTTACACCAATGATAATATATCAATACATAAGACTTCCAAAAGACATCGCTGCTTCAGTACCAGATGACTTTTACATGGCTACTTCTGAAAGCGGATGGATGAAGTCTGAAACATTTTTGAGTACCTTGCAAATGCCTTCAACCCTTGGCTCGTGGAAAATCAAATAAAGAAGCCAGTCATTTTATTCGTGGATGGTCACAAAACGCATCTGACAATGCAGGCGTCAAAATTTTGCGAAGACCATGAGATCGTATTATACTTATTACCTCCTAATACAACACATATCCATCAGCCAGCAGACGTTGGAGCTTTCAAGCCTCTAAAAGATTACTGGAGGCAGGAGGTAATAGAGTTCCAACGGAAAAACCCTAACACTGTCGTTAGAAGAAGAGATGTGGCACCATTATTATCTAAAGTTTTAAAAAAATTCCCATCAGTGCAATCACAAATGGTTTCAGGGCTACAGGATTGTATCCACTTGACCCTGATTATCCGCTTCACTGATGACTTCCGCTCCACTAATGAACTCTTCTTCACTAATGAACTCTTCTTCACTAATGACCTCTGTTCCTCCGATGACCTCTGCTCCGCCTACGACTTCTGCTCCACCACTGTCTCCTGCTCCACCACTGTCTCCTGCTCCACCACTGTCTCCTGCTCTACTACAGGCTTCTGCTCCACCACTGCTTCTTGTTCCAAAGGTAATTCCTTCTCCACTGATGCGTCCTCCTACGTTTAAGCGCCCACCTGCACGGATACAAACACAGTCACGAATAACATTTCTACCTGCACGGATGCCTCTACCTGCACGGAAGCCTCTACCTGCACGAATGCTTCTACCTTCTTGGATGCCTATACCTTCACGGATGCCCCTACCTACTATGAATAATTCGAAATCTACTACTCCAGTTGTTTTCGCTATGCAACCAACTCCTGGTGCTGCTTCACCAACTCCTGGTGCTGCTTCACCAACTCCTGGTGCTGCTTCACCAACTCCTGGTGCTGCTTCACCAACTCCTGGTGCTGCTTCACCAACTCCTGGTGCTGCTTCACCAACTCCTGGTGCTGCTTCACCAACTCCTGGTGCTGCTTCACCAACTCCTCGTGTTGCTTCACCAACTCCTGGTGTTGCTTCACCAACTCCTGGTGCTGCTTCACCAACTCCTGGTGCTGCTTCAACAACTCCTGGTGCTGCTTCAACAACTCCTGGTGCTGCTTCAACAACTCCAGGTGTTGCTTCAACAACTCCAGGTGTTGCTTCAACAACTCCAGGTGTTGCTTCAACAACTCCAGATGTTGCTTCAGCAACTCCAGGTGTTGCTTCAGCAACTCCAGGTGTTGCTTCAACAACTCCTGCTTTAAATGGAACGTTGACAGTTAGCAATTCCACTAGCGTGCGAGCTAATATAAAGCCAACAACCTTGGATTATTCATATTTCCCTAGTAAAATTGTGTACAAACGTAAGCGGTCGGCAAATATACCATCTCCAAATGTGGTAAGTGGAAAGCAATTTCGGAAGTCTATCATTGATGCGTCAGAAGTAAGAAATAAGAAGAAGAAGGTATCAGAAGATTGGACCTGTATATATTGTGAGGGAACGTACTCAGACGATAAGAAAACAAAACATTTAAAATGGATAGAATGTGATGCATGCAGTCGTCAAATGCATGTTTCATGTATCCCAAAAACCCACTTGATTCGATTCCAATTGAATGAAGAAGCTGATTACTCATGTGAATTTTACACATAACGTACCTGTCATCTTCATCAATAATGATTCATCAATAATAGTTTATCAATAAACATCTTTATCACTAGTTATTATATTTAAATAGTTCATAAATTACTGCACACCTGTCAATAGTCGTATTAAATGAAAGAATCTAAAAGAATTTAATTTTCCCTATGTCTGATTACCCTTTTCTTTCTTAAATTGGTATATCCGACCCTGTCGCATATAACAACCGACAGTGTCGCATATCCCAACTTAAGTGTGTCGGAAATAGCATTCTGTCAACTGAAAACATGTCGGATAAAGCAATATGTTGACATCCAAATACATTTGATAATGTCCCCTATGAAACACATTTAGCGATCAGTTGTTTACCTACGTTTGAATCGTGAGTATGTTACACTCCTTCCTGTCCTTACAAATTTCAAATCGGCAAAACAGCTGACTTTTAATAGCAATCAGTGATAAAAGTTGCTTAACCGTGTCAGAATACGCCTACCTTATCCTGGTCAGGTTTGGAGTCTTCAGTCTTGGAGACAGATTTGAAAATCTTCGGAGACTCCAGACACTAGACAGATTTTCATTTGTCCTCATTGACTCCTCAAAATAATTTAAATAAGATCAGAATCTTGGAGACAGATTTACCACACTTTGCAGACTGGCAAACAGTCAAACACTTGATCTGTACATTAATCCCAGGCCCTATATTTACATTAATATTAATTTCACTGAGAACAGAATAAGAGATCTCTAGTCTCTACAAACACTTCAGTCTTCAGCGTGACTTGTGAGACTGAGAGTGAGTAGTGACTACTGTAACTGACTATTGACTAACTGTGAGACCAGTCTGAAAAGAAGGTCTCCACAGACCCATGATTTTTTACAGAAATTGGGATTTAGGCACAGCAAATAAGTGAAATAACATGAGAACATAGGAATTAAATAGGACTTGGGCGCAGGATTAATCCACAAATCCTGCTGTAATTTTCAGACTGGCTGTGAGAGTCTGTGACTTAAGTCTTCAGTCACTTCCAGTCTGCAGTCTTGCAGCCAGAATATGGAACATTTTTCCAAGACTCTCTACGCCAGTCTGTATTTGGTGCACAAAATCCCACTGACTTTCTCAAAAAGCTGAAAAAATCCACCATAAATTTTCAGTATTTTCGCTGATCCACCAACATTTTCCCAATTTATCCACCGAAAATTAATGGTAACATAGGAATAAATAGCTAAAAATCCACCGACTTTGCCAGAATATTATTTTCATAGGTGAAAAAATTCCACAGACATGTCGGTGGAATTTACCACGAAATACAGACTGGTCTCTACGGGAGTTTTTGATCAAATTTTAGAAATTGGAGATCTCTGCGGGAGATCTTGAATTAATTCATAAGTTACCATTAATTTAGCTGCGGCCAGTTTGTATTTGGTGCACTGAACTCCTCTGACTTTTTTTAAAAATCTGAGAAATAGCTGCCAACATTTTTCAGCAATTTGTCTAGTTGTCGAACATTTTTCCAGTTTCTCCTCCAAAAATTAATGGCAATATAGGAATTAATATCTAAATATCCTCAGACATTGCAGTAATTTTTTTATTAGAGAAATTGAATATCTTATATCTGCCGACATATCATTACAATTTACCAACAAATACAATTTGGAGCTGCGGGAGATTTTGAATTAATTCCTATGTTACCATTAATTTAGCAGCGGGAGATTCTGAATCTGCTGCTGAGAGTCAGAGAGTAACTGTCTCTCAAATTAAAATCTCTGCGGGAGAGGAGACATATTTTGCAGACTGGGAAGAGACACATTCTGCAGAGTGCAGACTGGAGTCACTTCACCAGTTTCTGCAGCAAGGAAGTTCTAGTTCTGCAGACTGGCACTGGGAGTTTTTGACAAATCACATGTGATGATGTGACACTGATTTCATGAATCTTCAGTTAGGTAGTGTTTTACAAATTTATTGTGTTGACTAATTTGATGGTTAAACTTGAAATCTTGAATCGATGGTTTTCCAAAAAATTAGATATGTAACAAAAGCTACCTTAGTACCTAAGTATTGAAGTTAGGTAATAACTGGTCTTAGTCACACTGTCACAACAGGCTTGCAAGTTGCAGCCAAACTTATTCACGGATTCAGAATGCCCGGAATATTGGGAATGAGTGTTCCGCCCGTATTTTTTTTTCAGTCTGCTAAATTTTGTGACCGAGTTATGATGTAAATAAAATTAAAACTCGGAAAATCATTAATTCTACAAGAATTAATGAAAATATATTACATGTATCTAACTATTTGAGCATTTTTCACATAGGAAATTATGTGAACCCTGGAGCTGCCGTGGAAAATATTCATAATAAACATAACAAAATAGGTAGGTATCATTTAAATATTTTTTAAAGAAATATGATATATTTTTTTACCATTTTCTATATATTTATTCAAATACCAAGACACAGGAACATAAAGGGTAGTGTAAGTAGCATGAACTATTTAATTCATGGTAAGTAGTATCTAGACGACTCAAAAATATGACGTCACCAAAACCACACATTTCTTGTTTGTGACCGAGCGGCTCATAATTCCTCGTACTTGCATGTTAATATCGAGAAGTTTAAAGGGAGGGTGCGGGTAAAATCAAACATTTGTTAATATGTGTTTTAATGGAATCAGCATATTTAATTATGTATATGATTACATACTCTGTTTATCTAAATAATACTTATTAAAGAAAAGAAAATTTAATTTATTTTGAAAAAGCGCCATCTAGTGACAAATAGCATAAGCTTTGCTCGAGTCATTTACGCCATCTTGCTGAGATTTCACAAACGTTGTGCAAAAAACTTTAGTATATCTGCAAGTGATATTATTAATTATAACTCTAAAAATACTTTATTTGTTAGTATATTGTATATAAATCACAAATTTATTTATTTATAGCTTATTGTGGAAGATAATCAGACATTCTATAAACGTTCATGAAGATTGTTCTGGAACGTTCTGAAAATAATGTAAACAGCGCCATCTATGAGATGATCACATAAGCTTATGTTAACTAATAAAAACCCTATTTTCTCTGAAAATACAGTGATTTGAGATGAAACATTTCATATATGTAACTAATCATTGTTTATTTATGATATTATGAAAAAATATTTGATATGGAAATTAGACGCACCCCCCCCCCCCTTTAAAGTCATAATATACCTAAGGGTTTTGTGTAAAAGAAAAGCGAAAATGGCGATTGAACCTCAAAGATGAATAGATAGATATAATTTAGGTGTGTTTTTATTGGTCATTACTTTTACTTATCTATAAGAAATAAGGTCTTAAACGTATTCTACCTAGGAGCCTAATCTAGTTCTAGTTTACTTCTAAACTGTATAGTTCCTATGAATAACAATAATTAAGGAATAAAATAATGGAAATACATTTTGACCAATGCCTAGTATATAATTCATAAAAAATTGAGAAATGACTAAGTTTAAATAGGTTGTCCTACGTTTCAAAATATGGTCAGAGTCGCCATTTTCGGTCACGCCATGGTCACATCAAACTAGATTCGATGAGCTGATTACCATACCCAATATGTTACTGTATCCTGCTTTTCCCATCAATATAGAGCTCAAAATTTTATATTTTATATATGGTCACTTTTTATCATTTTATTTTATAAATCCTGTAAATTTTCCTTATTTAACGATACATTTCTTTTCAGTCGTTAATATTTTTTCCTTAATCTCTATGTTAGATAATACATACATACACCACAAATATTCACAGATAACTGAAATAGAAATAGTAAATTTATATGGTTAGTTCTGAAGCTAAAATTTAGCCTTTTATTACCATGGAATGAATTAAAGACATTAGGGGGAGGACTGTTCACGTGAGCAGATCACGTGAGCAGTTTTCACCACAACCCATGTCTTTTAGGTATATAAGCTTGTCTACGATCTGAGTGGAGGCAGTTGGGATTGAATGTTCCTTAGGGCAGTCATAGCTTCAGACGCTGAGTGAGTCTGTTAACTATGTGTGTACATATAACGGACAGGAGCTGTCATTATTGCATATTGTGATTTATTAGGAATTCTGCATGGAGAGTTGCACTTAGTTGTTACCGTTCCTATTTAAACAGTTTCATGCCTGTTTTGTCAGTCTCATTTATGTGCAGGTGTGTAATTTTATTTCTTATTGTTTCATTATTCAGTTAATTACCTTCGCTGAGTAATGTACGTACAGCTAGTACACTGTACCATAATATGGGATAATGGTTGTGTTTCTTTATGACAAGCTCGAGTATAACTTGGTGACTTACTGAAAGAATATTGTATGAATTTGCCCGGATTCTAAGAACGTAAGATCAAGTGCGATTACGCCTGTGTGCTCATTGTTTGCCATTTGTATCTTCATTCTCTGTAATACATTCAATTAACTCTATTCTGACATCAGTAATAATAATACTGTAGGTATTGTGATAGATAGGTTCAGGTCTTGTATTTTCAGGAATAGGAAAGATTTGTGCGTGTTTCGTGTGAGTATTTATCTTTATGTTAAGTTATCGGATATTTGATGAAATTGATGCTGATTTGAATTATTTTCATCGCATACATGAGAATGAATTGATTACTATTTATATGAATCATTTAATGAATTATTATTCCTTATATAGTGACTAGTTTTTCACTCATTACAAATAAAGCGCAAAGTTGATGACCACATAGGCGTGGAGAAGTAAGTGTTTATGTCTGATCAATTTCAATGTAAACTTCTGCCTCATATCTCTATTATAGGTACAATTACTTTGTCATTATTTCTTGAAATCACTAGTGGTAGAATTAAGTATACTCTGTGTGTATTGTATTGGACACCTAAAATAAATCTCTTCCACAGACAAACTAAATGATCTTCTCTTCATTTTAATATATGTCAGACTGATTCTATGCATGGATCTTAATTTTGATTTGTTGAATCTTGTAGATTCTTACTATCTTGATTTTCCAAATTTGATGTATAATTATACAAACTCGCATTACTGCTGTAACTGTTACTATGATATATAATATTTTCATTCATGTCCAATAATTATTGTCCTTTTTACTGTAGAATATATTATACAGGGTGTCCGACACTTTTTTTGCCAAACTTTAACATAAGGTTGCATTCGTTGAAATAAACACTTTTTATTCTATGAAGGTATGGTCTAAAATGCTTAGTTAAAGAGTTACAAGGTTAGGAAAGTAGTATATCTGTACCATTTATTATTATTAGTTAAATTTTTTTTTTAATATTTCGATAAGAAACAAAATATTTTCAACAGTAATTATTAGGGGCACAAGAAACATAATCTTAAATTAGGTTACATGTTTACAGAATGTGTTCAATTTGTCACCCATTTGTTGCGATGCAAGCGTTCAAACGTTTGTCCTGCAAGGATTCGTGAAACTCCTGGTGTCTTTGCTCTCGTCCGCCAATCGTTGGACAAACGTTTGAACGGGTGTATCGCAACAAATGGGAGGCAGATTGAACACATTTTGCAAACATGTAACCTTATTTAAGATTAAGTTTCTTTTGCTCCTAATAATTACTGTTAAAAATGTTTTGTTTCTTATTGCAACATTTGTCACTCCCTACCAGGAGCGAGCACCGATATTTCGGTGAGGGGGTTCTAGTACTCAGTGAAAGACTGTCTCGATGCTGACCAATGTATTTTATTTCGTTACAGAAGTAGGACAAATTGCCTGAAAAGTGAATTACAAAACTGCTTACAAAATTGCTACTAAAAAATAGAGATTAAAATATAAAGCTAATATTTGAATAGCAGCAAATATTAAATTGAACAAAGGTTCAGTTAACTAAGTAGGGTAAGATAGCTAAATTAGGCAGCATCGGAAAATAATTTAACAAGAAATAGTTTCATACAAACCAGTTAGCCATTTAATTTATAAATTCTAGAGAATTAAATAATTAATTTATTAGTTCTGAATCTAACAACACACAATACAATAAATAAACATGAAAATAAACATTACAAACTTACGTTTAAATGGTTTAGGGTATAGCTTCGGAGAGTAACTATTAACTTAACCTTGTCTGCTTGGTAAGACTTCAATACTGGCTAGGGTGCCGAAAGCTGAAGATTTCGACTACCTATCTACCCTATATGGGGAAGTTTTACCTTGCTTCTATTTCATTAGTAAGAATACACCATAGACAATGAGTTAAAAATAAATGCAATAATTAGTTAAAGAGAATAAATATTACAAGCTACTTTCTATAGGCTTAATATAAAGAATTAAAAAAAAAGATTAATTAGTCCCTATATAAATCTTACCCTAAACATGTCTGGAAGAATTTAAAAACCTCCAGAACACAGTTTTGGGTGAAAATTAAACTATTCCATACCATATGAATTTTAACCGAAATTAAACTTAGCTACTAGCTTTATTACATCAATTATTAAATTGATAAAAAAAACCTTTTAAGACTTTAACAAAATAGAGTTCAATCAGTTCATATATTCAATAATTTTTTATTGATTTTAATTCTCATTTCTAACACACTCCCCACTTACAGTTTGTACTAAACTGGACTACTACTACTAATTATTATGATATCATGAATGGACCTATAAAGAGATTTATTCTTATACGTTTTGAGACAGACACTCCGGATGCAACCATCATCGCTCTTGACTAGTTTCACAACTCTTCCCATCGGCCACCTGTTGCGTTTCTCTGTCTTGTTCCTGATCAGTACCACGTCATTGACAGCGATGTTAGTCTTCTTGGTCTTCCATTTTTGCGTTTCTTGTAGAGTTTGTAAATATTCTCTCCTCCATAGGATCCAGAATTGATCGACAATATACTGAACACGTCTCCAACGTTTTTGGCCATAAGATTCCAGGTCTTCTTTCTTTAAGTTCTCCATTGGCATAGATGCGCCAGATTCTTTAAGTGTGAGGATTGAGCTAGGAGTTAGTGGTGCAGGATAATCGGGATGAAAGGAGACAGGCCATAATGGAGTGCTATTGACTACACAAGCTGCTTCTTGAAGCAGAGTTGTGAATTCATCTCGGGACAGTGAACTGTTCTCTAGCAAGTTCATAGTGGCGTCCAAGACTCTCTTAATTGAGCCTATCTTCCTTTCCCACGATCCACCACAGTGGCTCGCGTCAGGTGGGTTCATTTTCCACTCTATGTCTTTGCTCAGCAACTCTTTCTGGACATCTGACACATCGACGTTCATTGCTTCTTTAAGCTGCCTTCGCGCTGCAACAAAGTTGGTTCCATTGTCACTTCGGATAGTCTTTACAGTGCCTCTAATAGCAATGAATCTTGCTAGTGCTTTCCGCACAGAAGTAGTGTCCAATGACGGTAGGACCTCTACGTGGATTGCTCTGGACACGAGGCACACACATATAAGAACCCACACTTTCTTGTTGGCAGTGTTCTTCCTGGAGCTTCTACCGTCGTGTACGAAGTAGTGCCCAAACACATCTAATCCAACATTTGTGAATGGCGCGATTTCTTCTACTCTATCAGACGGCAGATCAGCCATGATTTGAGATGCGAACTCAGCTCTGAGCCTCCTGCAGGTAGTGCAGTTCTTTATTAGGTTTTTAATCACTTTCTTGCCACTGACAATGTGGTAACCATGGTCTCTCACGAAGCCATGGGTGATGTGTTCGCCCTGGTGACAAGAGATGTTGTGGATATGACGTAGAATTAGCTTAGTCACAATATGATCTCTAGGTAGAAGCACAGGGTGTTTGTTGTCCGACGGGATGGTTGCATTCCGGAGCCTCCCACTTACTTTAAGAAGCCCAAACCTGTCAATGAAGGGAGAGAGATTAATCAATGAATTGGTTTCTGACAACCTACCATTATTAGAAATACATTTTATAGATTCTCCAAAACTCTCATATTGTGCAAATTTGATCAAACTAATCTTAGCTTGAGCATAAGAATCAACATATTCTCTAGGAGCAATAGCTACACCTTTACTTTGTTTTAATGAATCTAAGTGATATCTAATATTAAGTATTCTCTTAACAATGCCTAAAACTTTCACCCAGGAGTTTATTCTTCCGCATAGTGACGTGATGGTTGATGGCGGCAGCTGCTCTGTCTGGAAAACTGTGCAACTGCTTTCGGTTTCTGGCAGATCATGGATCTCATAGTCTGCACTCTCTTTGTTCTGATAAGCCTCCGTGCGGAGAAATTTGGGTCCGCTGAACCATTCGGATTTTGCTAGATTTCGAGGAGTTTGAGGTTTAGTGCATAGGTCAGCTGGGTTGTCCTTACTTTTTATATACCGCCACTGTTTTCTTGCGGATAATGAGAGAATAATTTCGACTCTCCTGGTAACATACTGTGAGAATTGCCGTTTGGTATTAGTCAAATATCCGAGAACTATTCGACTGTCAATATAGAGTCTTATGAATGCTTAGTGTTAGTTCTCTTCGTGTGCTATCAGCTGCTAATGCAGATTCCACTGCAGCACACAACTCTAATCGAGGAACAGAGTTGGCAGCTCTTGGTGCTACCTTGCATCCACTTGTAACAAATGCTACATGAACTTCACTGTTCCTGTTGATGAACTTCAAGTATATGACATACCCGATTGCCTCCTCGGAGGCGTCACTGAAGACATGAAGTTCAATGGTTGAATATAAGAAGCTCCCACTTGGTATGAAACATCGGGGTATGTCTAGTAGTTCAAGTTCTGATAGACTACTTTTCCAAGATTCCCACAGTTCTTTATATCTAATTGGAAGAGGGTCATCCCAGCTATAACAAGCCAGTTCTGCATTGGCTTTAGTTTTTGGTGGCATGATCATTCTTTGAAGAATTCTACTTTTCAAGATAACTGGAACGACAAAACCATAAGGGTCAAAGATAGAATTAGTTATGGAGATAATTCCTCGCTTGGTGAATTCTCTTGTGGGAATGTTGACCTCTATTTTGAACAAGTCTTTGTCAGAGCTCCAAAGGATACCTAAAGTTCAGTGAGAGGGTATCGTATCCTGCTTGAAATCTGTTCCCACAGGCCCTTTCACTCTCTTGAAACGCATTTAAGACAACTGGATTACTTGCATGAATTTTATGAAGCCTTACGTTATGTTTCGCCAAAACTTCAACAGATTCCTTGAGTATGGTAACTGCTTCATCAGCTGAATTGGCAGAAGACAAACCGTCATCTACATAAAAGGACTTCTGTATGTACTTCTTTGCTGGAGAATCATTAGATAAATCCTTCGTTGTATGACGCAAACAAAAGTGCGCAGCTGCAGGACTTGACGAAACTCCAAATATGTGCGAGGTACTCCTGTATTGAACAAGCTTCGCATGGGGTTGGTTGTCAGCGTACCAGAAGAATCTGTGGAAATCTTTGTGAGATTCTATTACTCTAAAGTTGCTGAACATGCTTTGAATATCAGCAATGAATGCCACTAATCCTTCGCGGAAACGATGCAAGACTCCACGTAATTGATTGTTTCTGTCCGGCCCCTTCAGTATTACCTTGTTTATGCTGGTTCCTTGATATTCAGCTGAGGCGTCTAAAACTGATCTGACTTTGGACTTCTTCTGTTGGACAACTGGAAAGATAGGCAGCCACCAAGCCGAGCCTTCTTCTACATCCAATTCATGTTCCGGTACTCTCTCTATATGTCCAGCTACTAAACTTTTCTGGATGGACTCTAAACACTGTTTTAATTTGTCTGGGTCGCTTTTCAGTCGCTGCTGAAGTGTGTTTCTGGTTCGTTTGAAAACAGATTCTTGGTTAGACGGGAGACTAGATCCTTCACGAAATGGTAAGGGCACCATCAAATTTCCTTCTCTTTTTATACTAACATTCTTCTCCATAATAGATAGGAATTCTATTTCCTCCTCTGACAGTGCGTTATTGTTGTCATCTGTAAATTCCTTGAAGACATCAAGCTTTATCATCCTTTCTTTGGGAAGCTCTGGCACTTTGAATTCTGGTTTCAAGTCATAATGCTCGTGGTTGACATGCATCTTATAAGCTCCCATTTGAAAATACTGCTTCTTTCCAGCACAAGTTTCACCCACAGCGGCCCAACCTAGAGGTGTGTGGTGAATGAAAGGAGCTTAATGACCGTAGCATATGGTCTTCATTGCATCTCCGCAATTGCGACCTATCAGTATGAGAATTTCCGCTTCGTTGTCTAACTATAAACTTACGAGCAAACTTTGACTTGTATCGAATGCTCCTAATGTCATTCGGAGTTGCGACTTCATCTTTGTTGTCAGGAATGCAATTGTTAGTGTAAGCTGGTGGCAAAGAGATGACTTTGTTCTCTTTCACACCTTTCACCTTTAGACCCGAGACTAGTTTACCGGAGGTGGATACCTTAGAACCGTTAGTGGTAGAGAGTGAGTACTCAACTGTGGGATAATTTATTCCGAAGAAGTTTGCCACCTTATTATCAACGAGCGTACAATTGCTATGCTCATCTATAGCGGCGTAGCAGCGAAGGACCTTACCTTACCAGGAACATCAAAAGACATTAAATTTACAAGTAATGTTTTTGAACAACTCTTACTGTAGTTACTATCGCAAACATTAGTACAAAAAGTTTTATTCTCTAGACGACTATGTTGAGAATTATTTCCTTTTGTAGCTTCATCATATTTAGGGTCACGATGCATTACCGTGCAATGCCTATCATTACATTTTCGGCAAACTACCTCCGTTTTACAATCTGCCATCATATGATTACGTAAACAAAGAAAACATAGTCTATGTTTTAGTATCACCTTTTAACGATCTGAATATTTAAGTTTTTCAAACTGTTTACAATTAGCGGTTTCGTGACTGTTTGATTGATGCATGTAACAGAACTCCGTATCATCTTCAGTGGTTTCTTTCGTAGCGAAAACCCTAGCATTTCTATTTTCAATGTTTATATTTCTAGGTACGCAACCGATAACTTTGTAGTTAGAATTAGTCATTTCTCTTAATTGTTGACCTAGGAAATCTACAAGTGAATCAAATGGCGGGTGCATTCCGAAATGCGTATCTTCATATTTCTGACCGAACAAACGCCAACGATCTTGAATAAAATTTGGAAGTTTCTCTCTCACTAATTCAGCACCAGTGGCAATATTTAAAAACTGTAATTCAGGCGCGTCTCTCATGTTAAACTGTAATAATCTACACACATTAAGCAGATCGCGCAAGCTTTTCTCTAAGTTTGGATTTTTAACTAAAGGTAAACCCTTAAGCTTAGCTAACAAGTCTTTAGAAATAATAGGATAAGCTCCAAATATTTCTGTTAGCATACTGAACATATCTTCAGCTTTATCCTGGTCAATGTACCCACATGATGAAAGAAAATTAGATATCATTCTCTTAGGCTCTCCAGAGCTATTAGAATCTAATACTTGAAGGTACTCACTGGGTGACAATGAAAGAGATCTTACACGTTCATTAATTTGTTGTATCCAAGACCAATATTTATAAGTGGTCCCATCAAACTCTTCTATTGAGTGTTTAATCAGATCTTTAGTTAAGATTTGTTTGGCTAAAGATTCTTGGAGATTGTCCGTTGAATTGTTATTCTGAGATACTAAGGGCATGCGTCCAAAGGAAGGCATGCGTTCATAGTTATTGTTTATGTTTATATCAGAACGTGAGTTAGTAAATGAATTTTCCCGTTTAGGAGCTTCAGGTACTTTGAAAACAGGCTGACGTGAACTAGATTGAGGAATGAAATTAGGTACTTTAGATTTAGAGTTACTCCCCACTTTAGTCTGCAGCGCAGTTTGAGATTCTACATAATCTAACGTTCTCGATTCTTTTGAATTAAATCCGTCAAACGGGAATGAAGATTTTGCACCCTGAGTTTCCTTACCCTTTTCAGGTGGAACAAGATTAAATGACAGTACACTCTTTTTAATCGCACCAGTTTCAGAAACTTTAGTTTTAACAGGAAGAATGTTTAACTTTTCGTTAGCAGAATTGGGACACATATTAATCATTGAATTAAAACTGGTTAAGCTCTCTAAATCCGAAATACTTTCAGCATTAGATTGCTTCAGAATGTTTTGAATTAGCTCATAACTTTCTTTAAATTCAGCGTACATTTTATGTCTATTAGATATTATTTCTGCAGCTTCGTTAAGCGCTTGAGATTTTTTAAGTCTTTCGGTGTACTCTTTACTAGCAGTTCTGTAGTAGGAAAAACACTTTCTAAGAGTTTCAGCGTGAGCTCGAAGCTCTGCAAGATCAGTGAATTTAGAGACATTGACAGACAAGGATTTGTTCATACGAGCTTCTTGCTCATCTAATTCAATTTTAAGAATTGTAGTAGCTTTGGAGCGAACTCTAGTTCCTCTTATACAATCACTCTGACTCTCCATGATTAAATATTAAAACTCTGTGTATCCTAATTTAAAGACTCTTGAAAAGGTATTGTCCTTATTTCTTGATTTTTCCAATGTTTTTTATTGTGTTGATCATTCTATATCATTTTCAAATATATTTCACTATATATAGTTTCAGAACAGTTTGTTAAGAGTGGTTTGAATCTTATCTATTTGATCGACAGCAATACGTTGCCATGGGCGACAGTTGCTGTGTCCGTATCAGTTTCATCCTCTTTATTAATGTCTTTTCAAATACCTCAGACAAGTTCAAGTTTTCATTATTTGCAGATGACATCACTCGATTTTATGCTATAAAAACTGGGGAAGGAACTAATGTTACTCGGACTATATATCAACTCAGAATTGGAAAAAGTAAATAATAAAATTAGGATTAATAAAGATATAACGAAGTATGTATTATTATCACACAGGGCTGATGTGAGTGTCCAAACCACAGAACATTGAATAAGAAGAAGCTCAGATCGAACTTTTATTCAGTCGTAAAAATTCAACCAATCACGTCCATTGATCGCTGACGTCACTATAAACGCTCTCTCGAAAACAGTTGAAAGTGCATGCTACCTCAGCTCATTTTCTTTGCTGGGTGCCATATCTTCCTACCAAATTATGTACACGATTATATATATTCTATGGCCCAGCTACTAAGCAATAATAAACTAATCTTCTTTGCAACAAACACAAACTGACACCATTTCGGTCGTAATACGCATTCAAAATAATGAACTCAAACAGAACTGGTGCAACGAAGCCTCTGATTGGCTGAGTGGCTCTAGTTGAAATGACGTCACTGTAAATGGCAGTCAGGAGTAATATAATGGGATCTACACTTCTTCTATTCAATATGTTCTGTGGTCCAAAATATTAAAATTGGTAAACAGATAATTCTCTACGACCAATAATATAAACTTCGTAGAAAATTTGATTAATATATACTTGAAATTTTCTCTCCACATACAGTTACTTCTAAAATATGTAATTCTGTAGGTATTATAAATAAGATTATATAGGTACTTCTTACCAACTGCATTGTTGATCACCTTTTATACCTCACTAATCAAACCATACCTAACGTACGGTCATAGTTAAACTTTGAGTTATGAAGTTCTGCGGTATGAAGCACTCAAGTAATGAAGGACCTGAGTTATGAAATGCATTTGAGTTATGAAGTATTTTCTATTTATAATTTATAGAAAATGATATACGTCAAGAATTTTGTTCTAGTTATCCTTCAAATACCATAGTTTTCAATCATAGAAAACGATCAGTGCCCCTGAGATATGATGTGGCTCTGAGTTATGAAGTAACCAATACTTCATAACTCAGGAGTTTCACTGTATAGGAATATGGGGATGCACGTATCTATTATTGTTATATTGAAAAATCAGCCATAACATCTATACATAATATGTAACAAGCCCATTAGTGCTCACACATCCCCTCAAACATTTCAATATTTTAAAGAATATCATGTTCTTGTTTTGGTGTATGAGGCTATTCACTGTAGTATTAACGCAAGCATATCCAACAATCTCCTCCGTTATTCAAATGTACGTACTCTCTCGTAGACATCGTAACCATTTAATAACTCCTTTATTTAGAAAAAGAAAATATCAAATATGTATGTATAGACTATCTTATACAGCACAAAAACTGTAAAATTTGTCATCTTATAATGATCAAAAAACTTCCAAATATCTGTTCATCTTCAAGAAAATAAAAATCTGTTCTATAGGTAATTATTTTTTTCAGTTAGGCTATGTGCAAGTAGGTTGTTTGTCATTTTGTATCCTTCTGATTTTGAATAATGGTTACCTATACAAATATATATACCTATATTTCCATTTATAATGCAAATAGGACTAACCATCCACAAAAAACATTCGTTTATGAAGTTAGTGAATTATGCTGTGAATTTATGATATGTAACAAAGAAACAATATATTCATGAAATTACATACATTTGTAAATTTGTGCATATAAAGCAGAAATATCTAAGTGTAGCATACCAGTATACACTTGATATTTTCATACAAATTTAATAAAAGAACAACAAAAGTTCATTGCATTGGAGTTATATTAAGTACCAGTATATTATCAACTCACAGATCACTCAATAGTAATAATAAAATCAACACATTATACACGTCAGCACATTACTGATTATTATCTGCTGAGGTTTTACAACAACGCTATACGCTACAGAGACTATTTAGTCGTTAGTCACTAATACATCAACAGCTATTGCATATATTGAGGTATTCATATATAATATGCCGTGCGCGGAAAATTGTCACTGGGAAAATTGCCACTGGGAAAATTGCCACTGTGGGAAAACTGCCACCCGTAAAATTGCCACTGAGAAAAATTGCCACTATGAAATATATTAACAAACTGAAAAAATACTTTACTCTATGATAAATACCGAAATGAATTTTTATTCGAATTTTATGTGAAGAAAATTTTCATAGAGACAAACTAAAAATAACTATTTTAGTCTATGAAAAAATTACCGAACTGAATACAAAATTATTCGAATTTTATGTAAAGAAAATTTTCATAGAGACAAACTAAAAATAATTATTTTAGTCTATGAAAAAATTACCGAACTGAATACAAAAGTATTCGAATTTTATGTAAAGAAAATTTTCACTGTGTGTTCATCTTTCATTGACAATTTAAAAAAAACTATTCAACCATGGAGGCACATTTCGGTTTGAAATAATTAAGCATATGTAATTTTATAACTAATTGATTTGAGTTACTGAAATTCTTAGACTTTTATTGTCTATGACGTAACTATTTATTGTGAAACTGCAGCAACATGTTTTGTTTTTATCGTGAAATTAATGTATCAAGATTTTACTTATTATTGAAACTATAATGCAACAAAATTTGGTAAATTCCTAGTTGAGGTTCATAAGATCCTAAACTAGGATGCTTCCTTTTAAATATATTTCATATCATCCTAAACTAGGATGCTTCCTTTTAAATATATTTCATATCATCCTAAACTAGGATGCTCCCTTTTAAATATATTTCATATCATCCTAAACTAGGATGCTTCCTTTTAAATATATTTCATATCATCCTAAACTAGGATGCTTCCTTTTAAATAAATTTTATATCATCCTAAACTAGGATGCTTCCTTTTAAATATATTTTATATCATCCTAAACTAGGATGCTTCCTTTTAAATATATTTCATATCATCCTAAACTAGGATGCTCCCTTTTAAATATATTTCATATCATCCTAAACTAGGATGCTCCCTTTTAAATATATTTCATATCATCCTAAACTAGGATGCTCCCTTTTAAATATATTTCATATCATCCTAAACTAGGATGATTCCTTTTGAATATATTTCATATCATCCTAAACTAGGATGCTTCCTTTTAAATATATTTCATATCATCCTAAACTAGGATGCTTCCTTTTAAATATATTTCATATCATCCTAAACTAGGATGCTCCCTTTTAAATATATTTCATATCATCCTAAACTAGGATGCTTCCTTTTAAATATATTTCATATCATCCTAAACTAGGATGCTTCCTTTTAAATATATTTCATATCATCCTAAAGTAGGATGCTTCCTTTTAAATATATTTCATATCATCCTAAACTAGGATGCTTCTATATTATATTTTTATATTTTAATTATTATTATTTTAGAGGAAAATAAAATAAAAAGTATGCTTATAATAATATTCACTTAGTTATTGAACAAAATCATAAATGGAAAATAATTTTTATATTAGTGGAATTTAGAACTTTAGATTTCTTTACTGATGTTCATCCAGAGGAGTAAATTTTTTTTTTCAGAGCTATAATTATTAGTTTAACTTTTCCATATTATTTTCATATAATAATATTAATCATTGAAATTGACCTTCTTATATCATCTGGTAGACAAGATACTCGCTTGACTAAGATACTCTCTTAGTATATTATTATTATTCTTTTCTTAATTGTATTTTAACATATAAACATAAATTTAAAGGAAGCTTCCTAGTTTAGGATCATATGAAATATATTTAAAAGGAAGCAATTTACCCAAAATTTTATTTATTATTGGTTTAACCTCTTCAGTGAACAATTAAACACATTAAGCTAAGAATTAATTGCGTATCAGCACACTCACACCCACCGACGGAAGAATTCACTTAGATCGTATAACTTGTCAAAATGAGATTAAGACATTGTAAAAATTCTTATATGTTAAATTCTGATCAACTTTGCATTCGGTACCTATGATTTTTGTGATTTTCGAAAATGAAAATTCAGTGTAAATTTATATATGTACAGTGGCAATTTTCCGGGTGGCAGTTTTCCCACAGTGGCAATTTTCCTCAGTGGCAATTTTCCGGGTGAGACTTCTCCATCGGGTAATTTGAGAATTTGTCAGACTATGTCATGTTCAGATTAAGATTATATCCTGACTTTTTCCTTATCTTCAAGAACTTATCAGGATATTTACTTTACATGACTCATGGAAACGGTCAGGGAATGGTGGCATGACCCAACATTATTGCCCGATAGTTTCCGGAAATACTCAAGATATCTTTGCAAATAATCTAATTTCTTCAGAAATTCTCCAACTATTTAACACGACACGAAATGTATGATAGCATTACTATTTCCAATATTTTCCCTAATGAATTATTTCAAAATTAAATTACTAACTACTAATTTGCTATTTTTTGAGGCACACGCATATAGGTTAGGAAAACACAGATTTACACAATTATAAAGAAACTGTTTATTTAGGAAATCACAGAAAATTTAAATCAGTAGGGTAACTTTAAAAAACTATGAATCTTCATAGGCAGTATAAACTGATAAAAATTTAAATGCAAAGGTAGAAAAGTATAGACAAAGCATATATTTATTGGACAATGTAATTTGAATGTGTTATCTTTATGACGAGTGAATATTAATTAAATTTTTGGGCTTTTAAAGTTGCCTTTATCAACTACGAGGTGATTCAAAGAGACATGACGAGAAGAAAGCCTCGCAGAAGAGGGGACAGTGAAAGTATGTTCCATGCACTAGGTCGACTACTCGGCTACAACAGGTAACCGTGTCAACCCAGTGCATGGATGGCAAGAATTAGAAAATTACCCAAGGTTATGAAACCTACAGAGTCAGTCTGCTTACCCATGGATATAGATAGCAAGGCAGAAGGAAGTGGAAAGAAGAGGAAATTGAGGAAAAATACGAATGAAAGCTGAAGAAGAAGGGCACCAAACTAAACCTAAATCCTACAGTATAACAAAAAGGAGGCGTACCAAGAGCCTCAGAACACTGGGGGGATTGGCAATAATGTTACGAATGGAAAGAATTGCCATGCTTTTTTTCCGCTCGTTGATGAATTCGGATGTTCCAACATCTTATGATGCTTCATCCATTTCTAAGCAAGGTTTGAGATTAGCTGTGAAAAATTGGTCATGCTCAGACTGATTTCAAGTAAATATCCTGTGCATCCTTCAATCCGGAGACAAAATTTGCCCTAACTCCGTTGATGACTCTCTCTTGCAGAGAGTTAGTTCTCTCCCAGCGGTACATTCCATACTCCTTATTCAACTTGGTGATTTTAGGCATCTAGAAAACAGAAACATAATTAAAACTATGAATAAATTGGGGAGTATGAACTATTCTATTCCATTCAAACCCACTATTCAAATTGAACGGTACACTAACCGTAGTGGAAATGGCTTCTTGGACAGAAATTTTTTTCTCCTCTCAAATTAGTTGATCGTCACTGGAGGTGTTAGGTGCAGTCATATCTGAAAATAAAAAGAAATATCAATTCAATGTATCATCAAAAAAGATTTGTCGAAGAAAATAGATAAATTGGGAAATTCTTTATCACTTAAAAAAATGCGAACACAATAGTTCAATTGATATTATTTTATGTAAATAGAAGCTAGATGACAGGAATTTTGCTGAATCTAATAGGGGGGGGGGGGGTAATTATTTTCATAATTTCGAATCACTCTCATGAGTGTGAGAATGATTTGAAGTGCACAATGACGACTACACTATCTGTTCAACACAACGCCAAATCTACAAGAGAACAAGTAACATGTCAACCACAGACTTATGTCTATGAGAGAATAAGTTGAATTAAATGCTGATAAATATATTTTCGAAATATTTTCAAGAATTTGTCTTAAGAATGAAACTGTAATGTAGTTTGTTGTATCCGCTAGTTTGTTGTACTGCACACTTCATGATCGTTTAATGACCTGGCAGGGGGGTTCGGGGGGCGGCACGCCCCCCGATATACATAACGTACTGTCCTTTTATCTGTGGTGCACAGCCATGCTGTGGTCATCGGCAACACTTTTTCCGTTACTGGAGTGTTTGATATCGGCTTAAAATTAATTTACTAAATGCTTTAACTTCTGCTTAAATTAAATACAAGAAACTTCAAAGAAACTGTCAGAATAGAATGTTGCCGTATAAGAATAATTAATAATAAAGTGTTTTCAAGCCATGATGTTCATCATTAGTGGTTCTTTTATTAGAAGCCGTAATTAGCTACAGTGCCGCAATTTACCTGTTTAACCCTAAATACACAGATACGAGCATCTAGTAGAGTAAAAGGGAATCAATTAAAATAAAAGGTACATTTATTTATAGTAATTAAACACTACTTACCCCATTCTTCAACGGACTGTAGAATAAAACTATCTAATCACATACTGATAAATTAAAAAAAATAATTACTTTTGAAAATTGTAACTGTAAAATAAACAGAATTTAATTACTAATAATTACACCATTTCAGTTATTAAACAGTAGGACAGTAATAAAATAATTCTCTAATTCGATCACTGATGCCGTGTATCATAACTATAGAACCTTCTCTTAGGAAAGATGGTTAATAAATGTCAGCATCTGAGATGAGTGACAGACTGTGAAGCTGTAGAGTTGCCATTAACTATTAAAAATTAGAGTCACTATACTTAATACATTATATAGAAGCATCAAACCAGTAACTAAATTAAATATTTATGATCACGATTTATCAACTAGATAAAAATTGAATTATTTTCACTGTGAAAGTAGACATAAGTATAAACATTATCGATAAGAAATGGTTGCCATAGTAACTTTAGTTCTGAATATAGCATGACCTAGAAGGCATAGAGATAAAGAGTTTCTAAGCCCCGCCGCTACATTAATTATTGAAATTAAACCAATACAGAGACATCATACAAGCCTTTCACTATGCCCAATCTGTTTAGAATGCGCTAAACATCTTGCCAAGAGTGTAGAACATGTATTATAGTGACAGAAAGTAGGAGATAATTGTGAAAAAATACATTTTAAAATCCATTTCACAGTATTACGGCACAGAGCCCAAGCCCACATAGCACGACTTAGCTAGAAGAATTCCAAATTGTGGGCGTGGCCGAAAATAAACCAATTGCTTGAAGAATTCCAGAACTTTTCCACTTGTTCGATTATGAGGTGGGTGGGGCTTAAGGAAACGACGTTTTCTATAAACGTTTGCGAATAGTCTATACATTTTTTAATTTTAACCAAGCTAATAAAGCAATAATGAATGTAATGATTTAAATAGGTAAATAAATTAGGTTTGTGATAGTAATCAAGTATCATATCAGATTAATAAAATATTGGTGAACGATATTTATATTAAAGGGGCAGTAAACATGTTGTAACTTTATGTTAAAAATTTTTTAATTAGTTATATACAAGATTAAATTTATTCGTCTGGAATACAACGAACAACAAGAAAAAATGCATATTAATATATGTATCTTCGGACAAGTTCACCGCACTGGCAAGAATAGCGCTGCGATCTGTTTATTTAAGTTATCCTTTAACCAAGTCCTAAACATAAAAACTGTTCTTGATACTAAATACACGTCAATGATTAGCATTAACTGTAAAATATAATACAAACTAAAGTGTAATATATATTAAACTGGAATGTACATAGAAACATACAAACCAAACGTGCAAAATTATCAATATCGTGCGCATGCGCTCTATTATTTGTGGTACCTAAGATGTTCACCAGAAGATGGCGCTGCAGTTGAGAATGAATGACATTTCTTAAATGAAATTTTGTTATATATTATGACATCACTCTTTTGGTAAATAATATCCCTCAATCGATTTATTAACATTAGAAAAATAGTTTGCCCAAAGATTTACTGCCCATCTAATAAGAGCCGCGTCCGTCAGTCCGTTTGTACGTCCATCCGTGTGTCACACTTTTTATTATGAAACACACATTAAAAGGAAAAACAAATCATTTGTGGCAGTATCATGACTACGGGCTACAATGATAATTATTGGCACTAACTATTTAAAAAAATTAAATTTTGACTTTTGAGATTTTCTATTTAATCAGAATATGTGTATCCATAATACATAATTTCATTCGAATATAATTTAGATTCAATAACAGGTACTGTACTAGTTTAAATAATTCAGGGGAAATTCTAAGTTATCGGAAGGTTCCACAATGCAGGATCGTTTTAATTTAACTTTTATTATGGATATCCATGATACTCGCAGTCATAATGTATACAAATTAGCATAACGGGTAATAATAATCATTGTACTTTTGTTGCCACACATCAGCTGGAATTAACTTCGCTGGAGTTCGTTTTATAGATCATATTATGGAACATTTATTTCATTTAAAGCTTATTCTTATTGATAAATGTTATAATATGTTCTTAAATTTTTATTTACTTTCATTATCTACTTTCATTATCTATCATAATATGTTCACTCGTGGAAATAGTCAGACTATATGTTTGGAATTTATCAGGATATGTACACGTGTGGAAATAGTCAGACTATATGTGTGGAATTTATCAGGATATGTACTAGTGGAAATAGTCAGACTATATGTGTGGAATTTAACAGGATATGTTCACAAGTGGAAATAGTCAGACTATATGTGTGGAATATATCAGGATATGTGCACTTGTGGAAATAGTCAGACTATATGTGTGGAATTTATCAGGATATGTACTAGTGGAAATAGTCAGACTATATGTGTGGAATTTATCAGGATATGTACACTTGTGGAAATAGTCAGCCTATATGTGTGGAATTCATCAGGATATGTACACTTGTGGAAATAGTCAGACTATATGTGTGGAATTTATCAGGATATGTACACTTGTGGAAATAGTCAGACTGTTTGTAGAATCTATCAGGATATGTGTACTATTCCAAATAGTCACACCATGTCCGTGGAATCTATCAAGATATGCACTATGATTACTGGTGGAATTCCTCAGACTATGTAAAATGGAATTTTATTACTATGAATCCTTATTCAATAAAATTTTAATTTACTTTAGTATCTTAATAAAATCCAACTACTTGACATTAAAGCAATATAGTTGATTTGAATATGGTATGAATTTTTGATGAATATTCAGTTATTTATCTCTAACAATACCCGGAGAGTACTTTTTCCCATATTTACTTTACCATGACTTTTGATGTTTGGAGAAGTCTATAGTGGCAATCTTCCCACAGTGGCAGTTTTCCCACAGTGGCAATTTTCCAAGTGGCAGTTTTCCCAGTGGCAGTTTTCCCAGTGGCAGTTATCCCGGTGGCAATCTTCCCAGTGGCAATTTTCCCAGTGGCAATTTTCCTAGCACCATAATTTACATACATACATATCAACGGCATAATGAATTGGTATAATTTGTCGAATTTTGATGCGCGGAAGCATAATAATTTCTTTGAATGAGCAATAATATAGAAGACTTGTTGCATGGATTATGGAATAGTATGGATAGTTCATTATGATGCGGTAGAGACTTGGTTGTACGTGACATGTTTGACACTCATTCCTTTCCTGGTTGTGATACGTTTGATGGTTGTAGTGATGGGGTGAAGGCTGTGTAAGAGTTCTGCGGTCTTGTAACTATAGTTTGCATATTTGCATCAGTTTTATCTGGCTAACCAGTGACGACATATTGACAACACTGCATCAGCTGTAGGAGCTGGAAACTGAGTTGTTTTTACAGAAAGGTTTTGCTACAAGAAAAGATCATACTTATACATATATGAAAATATATTTTGGTCATCATTGATTTCGATTTTATTGGATTACAACAAGCTTTACTATCAGATTTTATATATTGTATGAACGGCTTAAATATTGCTTATATATTGCTTTTATGTATTGCTTTTATGTATTACTTATATTTATTGCGAATACGATAATAATAAATTCAGATCATTTTCTGTTACCAAATTATGGTGTGGCCATAGAAAATTAAAAGGGGATTTCATATAATATTCAATGGCCTCACCATACATTTCATCTATCAGACTGGCCTATCTTATGAATTTTAACATTTATATTATTCATTACCTTTTTCAGATGAAGATTTATTCTTATCATTATTAGATGTTTTAATTAAAGATTGCCAATGAGAGTAGAAATGTTTTCTACATTTTTCCTGCTTTCTTTCACTCAATTTTTGATCACCTCTGGAACAGGTGAGTAATCGCATGGTAATTACTCAAAAACACTACTACTTAGTAAATGGTAGGGTTGGACACCCTTCTACACACAGAGAAAGGATTAGTTGAGTCAAATCATATTTGATTTGTTTTGACTAAATTTTATGGTTTATCTGTGCGCCTACCTACGTGGTGAGTTGCAGGTACTATTTAATATGAGTTAAATTGACGTTGGTTAAAACAACACATATGTGAGTTGATTATTTTCAATTCCCGATGGGTACAACAACTATCTGTGATAGTCAAAACTACTCGTGATGGTTGAATCAAATAAATGTAATGGTTAAAACAACAACAGAACAAGGTTATATCAACTACTTGTGTAGGTTATATCAACTACTCGTGTAGGTTATATCAACTACTCGTGCAGGTTATATCAACTACTCGTGTAGGTTATATCAACTACTCGTGTAGGTTATATCAACTACTCGTGTAGGTTAAATCAACTACTCGTGTAGGTTATATCAACTAGTCGTGTAGGTTATATCAACTAGTCGTGTAGGTTATACCAACTATTCGTGTAGGTTATACCAACTACTCGTGTAGGTTATACCAACTACTCGTGCAGGTTATACCAACTACTCGTGTAGGTTATACCAACTACTCGTGTAGGTTATATCAACTACTCGTGTAGGTTATATCAACTACTCGTGTAGGTTATATCAACTACTCGTGTAGGTTATATCAACTAGTCGTGTAGGTTATATCAACTACTCGTGTAGGTTATATCAACTACTCGTGTAGGTTATATCAACTACTCGTGTAGGTTATATCAACTTGTCGTGTAGGTTATATCAACTAGTCGTGTAGGTTATACCAACTATTCGTGTAGGTTATAACAACTACTCGTGTAGGTTATACCAACTACTCGTGTAGGTTATATCAACTACTCGTGTAGGTTATATCAACTACTCGTGTAGGTTATATCAACTACTCGTGTAGGTTATATCAACTACTCGGGTAGGTTATATCAACTAGTCGTGTAGGTTATATCAACTAGTCGTGTAGGTTATACCAACTATTCGTGTAGGTTATACCAACTACTCGTGTAGGTTATACCAACTACTCGTGCAGGTTATACCAACTACTCGTGTAGGTTACATTAACTACTCGTGTAGGTTATATCAACTACTCGTGTAGGTTATACCAACTTCTCGTGTAGGTTATATCAACTACTCGTGTTGGTTATATCAAATACTCGTGTTGGTTATATCAACTACTAGTAAACTAAGTAAATGTATATCAACTACTAGTAAACTAAGTAAATGTATATCAACTATTAGTGTAGGTTGAAATATCGGTCCGGTTAGCAGTAGCCAGACTTTTTACATGACTTTTTTTTTCAAATTATAATCTCGAGTTAGGTCCCGGTATCAATTAGATTAGACTATTTATTTTCTAGGACCAAATCTAACATGTTTATTTATTTTCTACTTTTGCTTCTGTGATATGCATACTATTTTGATTTAAAAAAATAATTGATCACCTTGACCTATCCTTGCTTTTTGAAGTGTTTTCGATCCTATGAATTGATATATGGCTATTAGTTGTAAATTAATAGATTAAATTGAATAAGTAACTTCATCAGGTCAGTTTATAAATAAGTAATTAGATGACGTAAATAACTTTACGTATTGATAAATAGGTAGGCTAGATGAATTAATTTACCAGGCTAGATTACAAAAGTTGATAGAATAAATTTTTGATATGCTGCAATTATACTATAACTTAATGAAAAATAATAAAACCTTTATCTTCTAAACCATATTTTAGTGCAGTTCATCTTACTCATATGAACTGATGTAGAAATATGATAATAGAATTACCAAGGTCAAATTGAAAACGATATATAAATATTTAAGAGAAAAGGTTCAAACTCAACGGAATGTTCATCTTGAAAGGATTAGTAGACTCAGCGTTGACAATTTTTTTTGTTATACTCAAGCTTTCAAATTGATATCCAATTCATCATCAGGAGAAGTACATAAATTAAAAAGAATTTTTTTTTTCAAAATTAACAGAAATGGTGTAATATCATGAATTAATTTGAGGATGGTTGTAATTGTAAAAGATTCAGATCATCTACTTCACTGTTTTCTTTGTCTGTTATTGTGTCACTTCTTTGTTCATCTTTCCTCTCTTTATTTTAACATTTTAATGCATTTTTTAGGAGTTTTTACTTTAATTTCTATTGATTTCATATTTAGCATACAATTTTTTTCAATTTTTATTTAATTCTAGAATTGGTAATTTATTTTAAAAGTTAATAGATTTTTATAATATAGTAGGTCGGTATCATATTTACTTCAGATGATAATATTAGGCATTGGTTTTTCTTTTTAATTTATGTAATTTCTCCTGATGATGAATTGGATATCAATTTGAAAGCTTGAGTATAATAAAAAAAATTGTCAACGCTGAGTCTACTAATCCTTTCAAGATAAATATTTAAGTTTTAGATTTATTATTTAGAAGTACAATTTGAATTCTCGTCACTGTCTTTCACAATTATAGGTTGCCAATTCCTGAAATAAGAGATTCGTATATTAATATATATATAATATAAATTTATAGTATCGTTTATATACATTATCAATAACATCACCTACTCTTTTTCCTTTTGTGATGAGATAGCGACAGCTTCGATATTCTTTTCATGTCTGGAATCCCTAAAAGCATATGAAAAAGTAAGAGCTAATCATATTGCAAATAAACATTTAAAAGTCATCTAATATTTTCAAATACCTACTTTGACCTAGCATAATTGTTTCTGAATCATTCAAAGGAATTGAAGAGGACTCCGATAGTTGATGACGTTGATCTACTTCATCAATTCTTCATAAAGATCTGAAAGTAAATTAAGAAAATATAGAAAACAATATTAATAAAGAAATGAAGATAATTATTAACTGAAAATTGTTTCATATAGGTAAATCATTTACATAAAATGTTAAACTATTTATAAATCTACAGATGCAGTATAAATTTAGCTCTAATAAATGCAATGGATTCTCCTGGCTAATCTTCATAATTTTGTTCATTATACACTCTTAATTTATACTTTAATTAAATATCAAAAAAGTATAATATATCAAAAGGCTCACCTCTGGTTGGAGTTCTTCCTGATAAATCCCTGGACGGTGTTCTCCTCCGACTACCTCCCTGATGGAGTTCTCCCGGTCATAGAAAACTAGGGTCAAGTATAGGTAAATTGAGGCACTTTTACTAACTGCAGCCTCTTATCTCAGAAATATTAATAACCATCATGGCTTCAAGGCACTCGTGAAATAAATAGAACCTATCAAAAATTGAGCTTATTATGATATTCAGCAATTCAATATATAGCTAAACTAATTTCAGAATGATTTTGAGACTCTCTAAATAGTGCCTCATTTCAGAAATCAATGAACTGAATTTACCTGTGTAACTCTACCTATAGGTAGACTAATTAGTTTTAAAATATATAGATTATCAGACCACTTTACTAAAGATACTAGGATACATTTTCGGTCGCCTAAGAAAAACTATATAAAATAATTAATCAACTTTTATTTTAATTAGCTATTAGGTAGTATACAGTATACTATATTTCATACGTGACCGAAAATTTGAAATCGCCTGATAATTTGGAACTTATCCTATCTGAGGACAGCGCAGTAACTGCCTTAGCCTATTTAGAAGGCATTGAACTGAAATAACAGCTAGGTATGTATGATGCTTAAATAAGTTAACATATAACAATCTAGGAAAATTAGTTTGGATATCAGTTTACAAACTGGAAGGTAGTAATCAATATTTATTATTATGAAAAGTTGTATACTGATAATCAGCTCTTCAAATAACTACCTAGCCGCCAGCCTATCAATCCCCAAAATTTTAGAATATTTAGGCAGATATTTATCTATGTATTAATGGAATTAATTAATAATTAATAATCGATCGTTAGCGATAATAATATTTAGTGCATATAACGCTATTGTTTGCACTTGAACTAAAATGGTATTGAGGAGTGTTCACATTCAACACGTAACACACTTAAAACTAGATTTGAACTGTAAAGTGTCAACCGATTAATTGGCTTTGAGAAAAGCATAAGTTGCCACTTACTCATTTGATTTAACTCGCACCTAAACTTAAAATAAGTTGAACCAACTCTCATAGTAAGTTAATTTATACACCAGATACATTGGATTAACAGTCTTTGTGGGTTACTTTAACACACTATGTCATAGTTGATTTAACTTGCACCTAAACTTAAAAAAAGTAGCGTCAACTCTCATAGTAAGTTAATTCAAACACCAGATACATTGGATTAACAGTCTTTGTGAGTTACTTTAACACACTATGTCCTAGTTGATTTAACATATGTTCAAACTCCCAAAATGTAACTCTAACTCTCATAGTAAGTTGATTCAACCCATAAAATGAATTGAATTAACTATGTTTGGTGACACACCACGTCATAGTTGTTTTGACACACGTGAAAACATTAATATAGTCAAACCAACTCACGTTATAAATTGATTTAAAGCATAAATTGTTGACCCATTAAATATGAGTAAACTTTTTTCTCTGTCTATGGACCCCCATAACTTAGTCATTGTGATATAGTTATGAGAAGTGGCTACATGTACAGTATATCAGCTTGTATAAACAACCACTTACAGTGTAATGTGGCTACTTATATGTACTCAAATAGCTCTTGCCATGGGAGGAGGTGTTTCAGTAGTTTAAAAATCACACGATTTATTTGAAGTTCACCTCGGCAAATAATACTTTTCGACCCTCTCAATTATATATTGTCGTATAAATATATAAAAAGGGTTTATGAACATTTCCCAACACGATTTATAAATACAATTCATTCTTAAAAGCTAGATTCATGATAATAAACTATTCTTTCTCAAAACATAATCTAAAATATACTATGATTAAAATTTGTAGTAACTACTAAAAAGTTGAAACAAAATAATGGTTGATACAAAATGTGTAGAATAAGAAAGTGTTAATACATATATTTTGATCTTACTTCACATTCTTATAATCTATAATTATCACCATTAAAAATATGCATTGAAATATTTCTTTTTAATTTATCAATCAAACTCATCATTTTCTGGTTTTCAAGAAGTGAATTTATGTACTTTGTAAGGTTATTAGGTAAAATATTGTGACTTCGATATCACAATTCTTTGATAAATAATTAATCATATTTATCGCTAAATCAAACAGAGGTATATGATACATATTCAGAATTTGTATTTCAGTTTTGTAAATCTATTTCAAATCTAATGCATACCTTTTTTCGCAGCTGGTCTAGAACAAGGGCAGACTTTTCCAACGAACTTCAGGGTGGTCGTGAACGAAACACTGAAGTTGCAATGTGCATCAGCAGATACTTGTTCATATACTTATCAATATGGACGTACTGAAGAGGTATTTTTGATTATTAATTAAAATCCTGATAATCCTGATTTTCTAAGATGAAATAAACTTCTGCAAAATGAATTCAATTGATACTAATACATTTAAAATCGCTAAGAATAATGAGTGTCAGATTTTTTCCCCATAAGAATATTTGACGCAGGAATGGTCACTGTGAAAAAATTCGCAGAACGGAATTTTCACTGCACGATAAATTGTTTTTAAAATTGCATGTTTTCAGTATACGTAGAAAATTAAGTGATCTTAACGATAACGTTTAAAGGGCATTTTGCTAATATAACTTAAAGTATACATTTTGTTACTATTGAACCCAATGGAGAAGCTAACGCCACCCACATGCAGCCTGCGGCGTTTCACTCCACACCATATAAAGGCTTCTTCACACATGTCAGGGATCCGTCCAGTCCATCTCCTCTCAGTGATTCAGTTTCAGTGAAATAATATATCGTTACTTTAATTTCAATGGACACATTCACTCAGTACCGGCTCCTCTCAGTGATAAAAAAATCACTGACCTGAGACGTCCCGGATGGAACACTGACATGTGTGAAGAAGCCTTACATTAGTATATTAGTGATTTAATATGAATTACAATTATTATATATTACAATTATTTTAGTGATCACCTAATTTGCCTTGAGCTTCTTAAGTCGTGAGTTGAAAATATTCTTGCGGCGAATTACCTTGCAGCGAATTTTTTAGAGGCGAACTTTGCTGCGGCGAATTTTATTGAGTCGAAATTTCACGTAATATATACATTGAAAATAATTATTTCCATGTACCATAAAATTGAAATAAGTCAAATAACAAAGGAGCAAGTAAAGACAACTGCATGATCTGGGTCCGTTATTTTTATTTGGTTAAATTCTTAATATTTAAACAATAATTGGAATAACATTTTGGAATCATAGATATTTATATTGAAGGATTTACGCAAAATTTTCTTCCATTGTTTATATATACTTGTTTTTTCACAACCTTGAAATGGATCGAGCATATTACTTCAATATATAATCAGTACTATAATAACTTAATCATTAATAAGTATAATAATTTATAATGTTGTATACTTATAAAAACTAATGGAAATATTTATGAAAACTAAGGATATATCTGTCTCTTTTTTCTGATCCGTTATCTTTACTTGCTCTATAACTAACTCTACAAATTCATATCTGAGGTAAAAAGAGAAGGTTTTATTTTCTCTAAATTTATCAAAATTCAATAAAATTCTAACTATCTTACTATAACAGAATAATTAATATAAATATTTTCCCTAAATTAATGTTCATACGAAATCAGTGAAATTTTTAAATTTATATTACTATTACTCTATTATAGGAGCAAAAAAAAAAAACACAACGAGACTGCTTGTCAGAAATATTTGAAATGAAATTATAATGGAACTTGGTACGTTACATGGCAACACTACCATCTACTATAGGCATAGAGGTACATATGTATACTCCTCACATGTCAAGCAGATATGCGCAATGGTAAATAAACAGCAGCGATATAGGTGATTGGTTGCCTGTTTCTGTGTGCAAATATTATATGATGCTTAAGACAAGATGAGATGTCGAAAAAAGTTGAAAGGTCTCATAATAATATACCTAAGTTAGAAATGAACTAAGAATTGTACCGTAAATAACGTACCATGAAAAATGACAAATTGCAACGATCCTTTGATAGAATCAAGGAATCACTGGCGTACCTGATGTAGCAATGTCGTATCCTGAGGAACGTTGTAAAGTGTGAAAAGTTAGAGGTTCGGCCATCTTAAAAAAAAACAATAAAAAGAGTATAGAATGGGCAAAAAATCTCATTTATATAAATTTTAAACTTGTTTTGTTTACTGATGAGTTTCGAGTTACTGTTTATGGAACTGATATTTAGAATAAATTAAGGATGCTATTGCAAAGAGGGACCACGTTTGTGTCGGGAAACGGACATTTCCCCGCCCGGCCTTTTCCCTGCCGGTTTTTTCTCCACATAAGCGCAATTCCACGCCGAACTTTTTTAAATTTCAACTCTGGAAGACTATTTGAGATTGCAATTTTTTAAATTTTCGAAAAAAATCGTTTTTACCTACAAAAATAACCGTTTCTGCAAAATTGTGTGCCGATGTCTGCCGTCACAAATAACATGACCTTTCACTTTACTCTGAATTAAAAGGTTTTCCAAAACATTAACTTCAAAATACATGTTCTTAAGTCTTCGAATTTTTTTTCCTTTTTTAAAATAATATTTAAAAAAAGGACACGCACAGTTCCCTTTGTGTGTGGGAAGTTTTCATCTGATTTATAATCGTAACGGATTGATTTATTATTGTTGCATAGCTTTATTCCAGATATGTTCTTATAATTTAGAGTTTTATTGTATAAACCATTTTCTTTATCAATGACTATTAATAGAGTATCTTTTTTCTGGTATGATTTTATCTAGTTGCCTAGTTGAATAATTTCTGAATTAAATGCGAATTTACGAAGACACAGTCTAAAAATCAAAACAACCAATTTGGATACATACCGGAGATAAATCTAGAAATAAGACTGTAGTACTGTGTAAGTCTGTTAATTAAATGTGTCTTCTCTTTATAAATTGTTTGTTTTATGAAAAATTATACTGGTATTTCATTCGGTGGTTTAAAGTCCGGTCTGGGAAAAATCTAGGCAGGGATAAGTAAGGCAGAAAAAAGTTCGGCGGAGTAATGTCCTAGTGCCGTTTGTATCGCATTAGGCGTTAGCTAGTTGGCGGTGCTATATAGTTTTGGTTTGAAATAATTTATAATGAGCTGGTTGGACCTTTCAGAGTCCCTGAAGTACTGAAGATGACAGTCGAACTATACATTGATTTCATATAGGAACACCTTACCGTGGCACAAGAAGAAGAATTTTTCATTCTGGAAAAATATAAACCTGTTACCAGATTTAAATAGTATTGAAAATCAATACAACATCTGGAAAAGAAAGATTTACTCTGGTGGGTGGAAGACAATACACCTCCGAAAAAGACTTCTGGGTTACAGATCTGACAACTGCCAATTAAATTTCACCAAATGATTTCAAAACTTTGACATCTCCGATTGATCATAAGTGTTTTTCTTTTTAATACAAATGACAGTGAAACAACATTAAGTTGGTTACTATTCATACATTCTTATAATAATGAATGTTTGAATTTCCCGTCACGATTTGTCATATTTGATACTTTAACAAGGAGTTGCATGATTAAATTATAAATACGCTTTACAAACAACCAATCACCAAATCGGTTGCTGTTTGTTTACTATTGCGCAGAAGAGCTTGATATGTTAGAACTGTACTTGTATTAATGTTGCTATATAACGTACCAATAATCTAATAGGATTGGAACAAATAAAATTAATTTGCATTTAGATACAGGTACGCAGTGAAGATCTACTCTCAATTACTTACTAATTTACCCACAGTTATCATGGACTAGGAATGTAAATGGAAGAGATACTGAATATATATCCTCTGATACAACCAGAAAGTTCAGAGTCGATGAGGAGATTTGCGATACATCAGATACTTTGGAGATCTATGATATTCAGAAGGAAGATGAAGGTACCTACACTTGCATCAAGATGAATGGATGGCAGAAAGAAGTTACAAATTTCACAGTTTCCGTAATTGGTGAGTCTTTATTAAGAGATTAAATAATTATAAAGACAAATATCGTTAGGTTAGCTTCAGCCAAAACCAGTTCATACCTTTCAAGACGGATTTCGTGTATTGAACAACAAGACAAGAATATAAGCTCACAATATATGCTATATAGTAATAAAGTAATTTGCAGCGAGATACTGGTGTCCCATCAGACATTTCACACTAGCTATAGTCTGCTGGGGCAACACTACACAGGGATTAGAAAAAAAATCATAGTTATGTACAGTTCCTTTTCATTGGACATCGAAAAAAACGTAGTAAATTCCTTCCATGTCAAAATAACCAGTCTTGGGGACAAACAATCACATCAATAAATATTTTAATGTTTGTTAGGACATAAGTGTCCCAGCAGACTCAAATGAGTTACAGAACACTATATAGAATATTTATATGGAAGTAAAATTCGTTCACGGAACATTCGTGCAAGCAAAATACGTCCACGGAAAATTCGTGAATGGAAAATTCGCCATCGGAAAATCGTCCGTGCAAGTAATTTTTCACTAATTAAGATTAGAAAGAAAGATATCATCGAGTGTTAACAATATATGTACGAGATAATTGCAGTTGCTTTTAATCTGGTTAGATGAAAATAACAAATATATCCATGAATTATAACTGTTGATGAAAAATAGGTACTATGAAATATATGTTATTTATAATTAAAAATAATAGAAAAATAACGAAAAAATAACGTAATAAAGTATTTAAATTGAATAGCTGGTCTTTTTCAGCAAAGCAAAACATAAGCAATATTTGTCAAAAAAAATTGTTGTGTAATTCGGAGTGTATTGCAATACAAGCTTTATAATTTTTCGTCAATATCTCGATATTTTGGTCTTCTATGCAGTGTGTCACCTCAGCTTGTTTGATAAATTAAAAAAAATTAGGATCCTATCTCATATTGATGCTCTCTCTCATTGCGGGTGAAAATCTTTTAGAGGATTGACAGTTCGCGGAAAAACCTGTAGTTCTCTGTGTTGAACATTCCAAAATTTAACTGGATATTACGAATTTTTTGCTTTGGTTTCGTCTTCTCCGTTTTATTTCGTTTTATTATATCAAAACATTTTTGTTGAATTTTTCCGTGTACGAATTTTCCGGTCACGGGAATCAACATATTAAACTTATTTGTTAGGTTGATAACGAATCAGTTTACTTACAAAACTTAGAAATTTACGCCAAACTTACATCTTAATACAATCAGAAAGCAATTTGAAACTTTGATCTAAATTTAAATCTAGAGTGATACTATATAGTAGATAGTATCAATACGTAGCATTGAATCTTATTATTTATTTCTAAATCTTCAGAGTCGAGAGATGGACTTACTTGGGACTCATCGCTGCAGTGTACCACTCGTTACGAAGATGTATTTGGTGAAAGAAACCGCAAGGAGTGTGATGCTGAAGGAGCTTACCCCTGCTGCAGTTCAAGGGGAAGATGTTCTTACTTCACTAGGGATTGTGAATGCATGAACTGCATTGACTACAGACGCAACAGTGAGGCATATTACAATAATTAACTTCTTTCTTCACATTCTAGTGAAATAAATAAAATAAGTTTTTACCCAAACCTAAATTGTATGGATAATTTAAAGTGCAGTGTAGTCAATCTTTTGCTAAATTGACGGGCAATCAGGGTAAAGAGTATACAGGGTAACCCACAAACTAGTGTACCCAACTTTAAATTCGTATATTTCAACAACTATTAAAGGTACTGTGTTCTTTTTGTTTGTTGAACTCTTCTCCATCCACAGTTAAATTTTATCTCTATCAGACAAAATCCTCATTAATAAAACTGATTTATATCTAGGTTTTAAGATTATTCATATAACTATTCCTTTTATAAAATATTGACAATCCGATGAAAAGGGTTTAACTACAAAAATAAAGAAGAAGACGGTATGCAAGAAGATGGTACGATCTGAAGACAAAATCAAATTTGTTCATTAACTCCTTTTAAGAAATAGAAAAGTTTCTGTTAGAACAAATGCATTAAATATCTTGAAATCTTCAATTTACGAGATTAAATATATCGAAAACCTAGAAATAAATCTGTTCTTTATTAAAGGGGATTTTGTCTAATAAAGATATTTTCAATGTTTGAACTTACTTCATTGTCTATTTTCTGACCATTTCCTCCACCCTTCAATTAAGTCGTTGTTATATTCACAAAAATGATTATAACTTTATGAAAATTCAAAAGTGGACGGAGAAGATTTCTAGAAACAAAATGATACTTGGAAGAAAACTAACTTCCAATAGTTGTTTAAATTTACGAATTTAAAGTTGGATACACTTTTTTGTGGGTCACCCTGTAAGTGTATAGGTAATAATCCCTTGTGAGTGTTGGGTCTAAGTGTTAGATACATCATTTACTTTGCTAGCGATACAGAGTCTAGACTCTAGAGCTAGAGCTAACAAAGACATAAATCGCGAGACAAGGGCATGTACAATTCTAGGACTAGTTGAGACACTGTACAAACATCATAAAAGATTGCTTGGTCTATATACTCAATATTTAAACCTATGGGTACACACAAAAATGTCTAACGATGGTATCTTAACCAGTACATGGACGGAGGCCTTATTTTGGGACAGCAATCTGTAGATGTGGCACATCAACAATATTAGACTTGTGCAACCGTGTACGGGTTAACTGACTATAAGAGTAAGGGTTCAAAGAAATGATGTGAGCAATTAACATTATTCGACACTCTTTTGAACGAGTGTTGATTTATAGGTTGGTTTTAAAGAAATATAAAAATATATTCAGATTGAAATTATGACATGTGTCATATTGGCTATATGAAAGTTGAGTTATAAAAAATAACCAAATATTAACAGAACAGTTTTCTCGCAAACTATTAACACATTTAAAAAAAGAAAAAGCTTATTAACCCATCTGCGTTATTCTTTGCAAAAATATGGAGTTTTAACAAGAATAACTTTGTTGAGATCATGAATAATGAAATAATTGAGTGTAAAATACGTACTTTCAATACAAATGTTTAACTACTTGTTAAATTAACTGCAAAATAAACAATGTGCGAACGTGAGGAAAAGTCAGGTTTCATTCAATCATAAAAATTTTATGATGAAAAGTTTGGGAAAATTCCAGACCAAGTTTCGTCTTTTCTGAAATGTATTCCATACGGTAGCCAATTAATATAACGACAAGAAATGGTTAATAATTCCTTTCATCATCTCTTTCAGACAGTGTGATTTACGGTGACTTTATGAAGCAGGATATTGATTTACAATTCATAGAGGGTCTTGACTTGAAAATGAAATGTGAAGTGACAGGCCTTGCTAAAAACGAAAAGGTAAGTTTTCATAAACTATAAATTGTAATAATAAAAATTTATTTGTAGTTAAAATTATAGATCGCATGCATTGAAATATTCTCTGGTTTTGAAATTTGAAATTAACAGGTTATTCCTATACGATGATTTCTGATTTTTCTTTTTTGAATTTTACGGTTTTCTTTCTCCAGTTTTCCGAAATTTTTTCGGTTTTCCCAAATTTCGGTTTTCGTGATTTTCGGTTATCCATATTCTCGGTTATCCGTATTTTCGGTTATTAGTAATTTTGGTTATCCAGATTTCGGTCATCCTGATTTCTGTAATCCTGACAATTATTTTATAGTCATGAAATCATATCCTAAATTAAATGTTAAAGCGTGACATTTTTCTAGCAACCAACTGAAAATTAGATAAATAGGCACTGTGCATGTATTAGTATATGACTAGTGTAATATACTCTCTATTTTTTCATTATCCAAATGAAGTTATTAAGATTTTTTTAGAAAATTATCTATTTTTTTGTAATCTTGATTTTTTTTATTCCGTAGGCATTTTTATTATCAGATTTTTTTCAGTTATTATTTTTTTTCATATTGTAAGGTAGCGGAATTTTTTGAACTTTTTTTCTGTTGTTCGGGTAAGTTCACCCTATTTTTCAATCAACCAACAAACAACCAACCAACATACGTATTTTCCATACAGATTTGTTATTTTCTGTTATCCGGATTTCTCAAGTCAGTCTAGTCACTCGAGTCTGTTATTATCCGTCAAAATGACAGACTATAACTTTTTTCAATTCTTATACATAGTATGTAAAAAATATATCTGGATTTATTTTGTTATTTGGACCTGAATTCTTAATTTTTTTAGCTCTATCGAATTTTGTATCGTTAATTTTTTGGTATTTTTCATATTTCTTTGAAGTTTCTGTTTTTTCGAACTTTCAATTTGCATTTATCTTTCTTTACGGAGTATTTTGTTTTCGAATATTTTCGTTTTCCGAATTTTCCGTTAATTATGATTTTTTCTGTATTTTGTAGGGTTATAAGCTTTCTCTGATTTTTCATTTTTCCGGATTATTCTGTTTTCCGCATACATTGGTTTTCCCAATTTTTCGCCTTTTTCAGGATTGTCAGTTTTTCCGGTTTATCGTCTTTTCATGTTTTTTTTCGTTTTTTCGGTTATCCGGTTTTTCATAATTTTTGTGTTTCAGATTTTTTGGTTTGCCGTTTTTCCGGAGTTTACCTTGATTCTGTATTTTTCTGTTTTCCAAATTTTTTTTTTTGAATTTCTCGGTTTTTCAATTTTTTAGTTTTTCTGGAGTTTCGATTTTTCTCAGACTTTCGATTCAATATTTCAAGCATGGATTAATATTGTATTTTATGAACAAGCCTTAAAGCATGACCTTATTCTTGTCACCAACCCACAGACAAATACACACTGTTTATTAATATATTCATTCTAATACAGGGTAGCGCAAAAAAAAGGGAATCTATTTTCAAACTAGTTTATTTTATAAACTATTAAAGCTAGAAAATTTCTAAAAGCATTATTTTATTCCTCTACTTTATTTGCATCTACCTTGAAAATCTGTTAAAATTACGACAAAAACTAAACATCCCGCAGGGAATTTAAAAAAGGTAAATATAAAGGGCTTGCGCGTGGACGAAATATTCGAAGGAAATCACAATAGGTATAATTCATTTGATAAGGATGTAAAAGCATTAAATTATATTGTTTTCTGTAACAAAAAAAATCTTAATTATCATTTGAAAATTGATTTTTGATATAAAATTGATATATTTAATAAAATCAGTTGGCCGTTAGTTTGTATCTCCTATTCGAAACCCTCAAAATGCAGCATTCAAAAGAACAGAATTTTGGTTGTGAAAGTTATTTATAAACACTGAAAGCTTTAAACAGGTTCAACTTCATTTTGAACATAGCTTTCAGGAAAGATTTTCTCCTACTATGAAACCATATTGAATTATATTAATAAATTCAAAACCATAGAAACCACTTTATTTTGAACAAAAAACGATTAGGTCGCAGGAGAACAGAACAAACACATGAAAACATTAATCTTATTCATGAACTATTTATTGAGAATCCAAGCAACATATCAATCAGAAGGAATGAATTAGACATCACTAAAGACATATTTCATCGAATTGTTAAACACCATGTAAAGTATCATCGTTTTAAGAAGCTTGTAAGGCTCATACTCTTGTAGAACTGATTTTAAGTGATTTATCGCACAGTCTAAATTTTTCAAGATGGTTTCTGCAAAGAAATGCTCGTTTTGAAGAAGACATCGTGATTGGTGATGAAGAAGTACCCGGGCAAGAAGGTTTTATGCCTGGGATATTCCCTTAATATCTACAATATTCCCTCCTAGTCTGCACTCACAGTTTGATGATGAAGGAATATTCCTGTAACAATAATATTGGATACTATTCAAATTCTTATACGAGGGAATATTCCAGGAATATTGGAGAGTTACAGTATTCGGTCAGATATTATCCTAGGATATTCAGGGAATATCATATTTCTATAGTATTCCATGCGAAACAAAATGGAATATTCTTGGAATATATATTTTTGATAGCATTCCATTATGAATATCCCATAAATATCCCAAGAATTTTCAAGCTAGTTACATATAATAGTATTCCCAAAAATATAACGAAGGAATATCCATGGAACATTTGGGATTTACAGTATTCTTAGTGAAACAATGACGGAATGTAACGGGAATCGAATGAAAAATTTTACTTCCTAAGAAATACTTTTGAATATCCCTGGAACTATTTCAATATTTTTGATAAGGAATATATCCCATTGGGTTATATGAAGGAATGTTCCTGGAAGAAGGGAAATTTAAAGTATGTATTTCAAACAACAAAGGAATGTCAATTGAATCGAACGATGATTTTTTCTATTTCCTTAGAGTTTGGTTGTCTAATTTGAAAACTAAGAAACGTTAGTTTGTGAGATGAACTGTTGTAATTTGGATTTCATATGTTCTCTTCTAATTTTTACCATCTATATAATTTTTAACGCTACTTGTAGTTTTTGAGAATAGCGCAAGAGTTAAGCTCTTCGTCTATGAGGTGTTAGATTTTCGTGTTAGGTATGTGCTACCATTTTCATCTTCCATTAATAACGAAACTCCTTCACGGAGCTTTTCTGCATCCATGAGCTTTGTCACCGACTTATAATGTGACTTCTTCTATAAGTCAGTTTCCTTTCTGGTTGCTTCTTCCAGTCTCTTGTATTTCAAAACGTCAGCGTTATGGTCTTTTGTTCTAGAGCAGATACTAAACAACCAAGTAAATTAAAAATATCGATCTAAATGAATAGAATATCGGATCAGTAAATTTAATGCTGGCTCCCTATTAGAAATTAGAAGTAACTACAAAAATTACTTATTTCGTTTGTATGAAATGCGAAACTACTAAAAGTTGCGAATCAGGTAGCCAAAATATTTTTTATCCAATTTAGTTTTCGCCTTGCAGCACTGCAGTTCAGACGTAATAGACGGGCTATAATAGATAGTAGTTAAATTAGTGTCAATTCAAGATAAAAGAGGTTAGTATTGTGATTGTAAATGTTTAACGTATGTACACCATTGTTTCATATTTCATCAACAGCAGTTATCACTCAACAATTTTAAATTTTTGTTTAAAGTTAAGTATTGATATCTGGTGATAACGGAATAAGAGTAGGGTCAAGCATGTAAATTGCGGCACACTTACTAACTGCGGCTTCTAGCAACATACTCATAGCAAATTAAGCTACCACCAATCAATTGTAGTGGTCAATAAATTTGCAAAAAGATACGAAAGCACTGTTGAGTGTTGACTGCATTAACAGATGGAAGAGGAAAATGAGAAGGTGATGGGAAATGAAACCTGTGAGCTTTTCTTAACTAAAAATTTAAAACATTGAAATTGAAAAGTACAACCATAGCGGTATAGAATAAATAAGAAATATCTAGTGAAAAAACTGAGAGTTTATAGAAAATAAATAGAGCCTCAACAACATAAAAACAAGTTGCCCAGGAATTAATTTGTGCTTGATTACATTAGCTCTTTTTAAATCATGTACTATTTGATATTTTAATAAAATGATTGACGTATGTTTATTTTCTTTCATTTAATCCCAGTACAAAGGGACAATTGTGGAAATACCTAGATTTAAGCAATGTGTCCTGTAATTAAAGTGTTAATATTCCTAGATTTTTTTATACAGTTATTTGGTCAAGTTAAACTTCTTGGTGTGTAGCTATGTGACAATTAAGTTATGCACTCAAGTGAATAGTGATACATGGCCAGTGATCCCTCTTATTTTGGATGTCTTATTCCATTGGTACTTCTTCAATATTCCCTCTTTCTTTGGATGACTCATTCAAAAGATATCCCATCAATATTCCCTCTTCCTTTAGATGTCCTCTTCCATATGTATTCCTTTAACATTCCCTCCTCATTTAGATGTCTTATTCCATAGGTATTCCTTCAATATTCCCTCTTCCTTTAGATGTCTTCTTCCATAGGTATTCCTTCAATATTCCCTCTTACTTTAGATGTCTCATTCCATAGATATTCCCTCTTACTTTGGATGTCTTATTCCATAGGTATTCTTTCAATATTCCCTCTTACTTTAATGTCTTATTCCATTGGTATTCCTTCATTATTCCATTGAGATTCATCTCTGCGATTCCCTAGATTTTCCCTTGTGATTTATGGGACTATTCCATAAAAGTGTCAAAAAACTGCATTTCCTGAATATCGAAAAATGATCATCATGGAATATTCCTTGGGAATATTCCGACAATGTTTTGGGAATATCCATTTTTTGCGCGGGTATTTCCATGAATGAAAGAGTCAATAAACAAAACGTTAATTGAATGAAAAAAAGAATTTATACTTTTTAAATATACAATACGGAAACAAATTATACCTATTGTGTTTGTTGTCCTCGCGCAAGCCCTTTTTATTTACACTTTTCAATTCGCTGCAGGATGTTAAATTTTAGTCGTAAAATTAACAGATTTTCATGAAAGATGCAAAAAAAAAACTATACGAAAAGAACTGTATTTTTAGAAAATTTCTAGCTTTAAAAGGTTGTAAAAAAATAATTTGAAAATGGGTTTCCTTTTTTTTTTAATTGTATATGTGTGTGTATAAATATAATGTAATGCATATGAATATATTGAGGTAAAGCTGAAAACGAAACCTTTTGTTTTAGGTGTTATGGAGTAGAATATACACGAAGAAGTCAATCGGTAGAGAATCCACTGTATCTAAAACGGCTAATAAAATGGATGATGGGACCTACATTTGTTTCATTACTAATGGAATTTATTCTAAAACTCTGAACTTCACCGTAGCGATCTTAGGTGAGAGAATTATTTTTAAGCCTTAGGAACTTTGAGAATGTAGAACACTGAATACTAACAATATAAAAAAACTAAGAAGCATTAGTAGAGAATTATTATTTGAGAAAACTATTTAATTTAACTGATTTTAACTCAATGTAAGAAAGTCCAAATCAATGCAGTGAATTAGTAGATAAATCCCTTTTCAGACTCTACAAGTGATGTTAAATGGGATTCTACGAGACGATGTGGTAGTTCATATCTACTAAATGGTGAACCCAGACAGTGTGACCCTAACAGTTCTTTCCCCTGCTGCAACGATCACTATTATAGAAAATGTGGCAACAGATCCATGGACTGTGATTGCCTCTCATGCGTTGACTACCGACACACTAACTTGAGTGAGGGTAAGTCAGTATTTCGAATAAAATAAATGGTATAGATTACAAGCCTCCATCAAATTGTTTAATTTTATTGTTTTCTAGCTCGTTTTCTTGAGCGAACACCCAAAGTTGCTCGGGGAGTGATTGGATTCCCAGTTGAACTACCATGCGCCGTAAGAAATCTTCGTGTTTCTGTAAGTAGCTACTGGTAAAATTATGTGTTAGTTGTTTTCTTCAAACACTCCCAAAGAATATACTAGTTTTTATGAAATCTCTTTATTTTTACAATAGCTTATTTATTTCGACATTCTTAGTCATATGACGTACTGTCATTTTTTTTGTCACAAGGACAAAATAATTTGAATTTGAATTTCTGTTATTGACCACTCTCTACTATTTCAGGTATTTTGGAACAAAACCATTGGTTCCAATGAATATTTCAGTTTGGTTAATGAGACAGTGCAAGATCAAAGAGTGATGACAAGAAATGAAACTTCAGTAAGAAATGAAATTAACACACATTACTTAGTGTTACGAGATGTCCGTAAATCAGACCAGGGAGTCTACAACTGCTACTTCATTCAGGATGACAAGGTGTACACAACTTCAATTACTCTAAGTGTCATAGGTGAGTTACAGAGATTACTAAATAGCAAAGACATATAATTGTTAGCCGAAGTCACTTCACCATTCATCTATCTTTATTGATTACTTCATAAATGACGAATAAATTTACAAACACTAAGTGCTTAGAACAGGGGTGGGCACACGTTGTGTTTTTCAGTGTCGAAAGATAGTATATCAGTGCCGTTACCATTTTTTTTTAAATTGCAGGGGATACTGAATAATCAGAATGAGGTGGTAGATTTAATTGAGGTATGTACAATGGTACATATTTTGCACATAAATATTTGAAGTATATCTAAATAAATAATATTTAATTACCGTTTTTCATGTGAAAATAATTCCTAATAAAAACAAAAATTAAGTAACTCGTAAAATCACAGGATAAATGACAATGGCTAACTATCTTATAAAAACTAGGGACTTAAAAATGATTGCACAAATTCTTACCACAGTGTTGTAGAGTGTCCCTGGAAAAAACATATTAAAGATATATAAATAACTGATCTAGATAAAATGAGAGAGAGATACAAAATTTATACACTGGTACTACTGTAACAATAAACAAAAATTACATTATTAACAGATAAAATTGACTATCAAAGTATCAATCTAGGTCATTGAAAATATACTATTCTTTAATTAGTTGACCATTCTCTTCTATATTATCCTAGTAATTTGTAAAGCAGTCATGGCTAAAAAATGCAAAATTTTCTTTGGAAGAAAATAAAGCACCTTTTCCCTGGTGGGCACGTGTGCTACTCTCTGTGCCAAAAGAGCACTGAGTGCTGCCTTTGTCCACCCCTGGCTTAGACTATTATAGTAGTGTTTTTCAAGATCCTTCAATCACTAGGGAAATAATTAAATCTTCCACAAAAGAGTGACTTTTATATTTTGCTGTTTTAGTTATTTTTCATCAAAATCTATTATTTAAATGTGTTACCCTAATTACTAATATATATGTTCGTTAAGATGTATAAGTACAAACGCTATTATTAACATCAGTCATTTTAACTGTAATTTTTAGTAGTTTTTATAAATAAGCCAAAAAATCATCCATTCAATATATATGCCTAAATCATCCATTCAATATATATGCCCAAATCATCCTTTCAATATATATGCCCAAATCATTCATTCAATATATATTCCCAAATCATCTATTCAATATATGTATATGCCCAAATCATCCATTCAATATATATGCCCAAATCATCATTTCAATATATATGCCCAAATCATCCTTTCAATATATATGCCCAAATCATCCAGTCAATATATATGCCTAAATCATCCATTCAATATATATGCCCAAATCATCCTTTAAATATATATGCCTAAATCATCCATTCAATATATATGCCCAAATCATTCATTCAATATATATTCCCAAATCATCTATTCAATATATGTATATGCCCAAATCATCCATTCAATATATATGCCCAAATCATCCTTTCAATATATATGCCCAAATCATCCAGTCAATATATATGCCCAAATCCGTATCCGGCGGTTTTTCCGAAAACGAATTTACCGAAACCAAATTCGCCGAACCCTAATTCGCCGAACCCTAATTCTCCGAATACGAATTTGCCGAAACCCAAATTTGTCGAAAACGGATTTGCCGAAGTGAAGATTCGCCGAAAGCCAAATTTGCCGAAAGACAAATTTACCGAAAGACTATTTAAAACAGAATGTAAAATTACACAGAAGTTACAGAAAAGAAATGAAAAAACGAAATTATAACTCTTAGTTACACTAAATGATCCTTCAATTATTCTATCTCTTCGTTAATCATTGTGTTAATCTTTGTACCACTAAATGATTCTTTGTCTTTTCTTATTTTAAAGACGTTCAAGCTTTATTCAGTCAGAAACAGTCAGTCAGCTATGCGAGCTTGTTGCATTTCTTTCATTTGAGCGTTTGGTTATTTTTGATTGTGTGTTTCTAGCGTGTTTATTCATTTTTGTGAATAATCCATGTTTACTGTATATTTTTTATTCAATTGTTCAGCTGATATTATTGATATTTATTCCAGTTATTGCGTTTAAAATATAAAACTGTTAGTAATGAATAACATAACTATTAGATATGTTTATATCTTCACAATATACCTCTAGCTTCAAAGATAGTGTCACTTGCATGAATAAATTTGTTTCAGGTAAAAGATTGATTTCTATCAACCCTTTTTTAGTAATGCCATATACATATTAATATTTAATATATACAGTTAGATATATGAATTTAGCAAAATGATACGGAATTAGCGGAATACAAATTTATATAGCAATAGTAATGCCAAACTCATATAAGAAAATTAAAGTGTTTTTGTATGCATAAGATATAAGATGAGAACTACCAAGTCCAACAGAATGTTATTTTTAAATACATTAGATTTGATTTTCGACAAATTCGTCATTCGGAAAATTTGTCCTTCGGCAAATCCGTTTTTGGCCAATTTGGGATTCGGACAAAACGTTTTCGGAAAATTCGTTTCGGCAAATTCAGTTTCGGCCAATTCGTTTTCGGAAAATCAGCCTAGACCCGCCCAAACCATCCATTCGGATAACCATATCGCGACTTCTATATTAGAGAACATTCAATGGATGAAAATAATGATTATGTGGTAAGGCTTCAGTAACAACTATTAGATAGTATTGTTTACCAATGTTAAAAACTCTTATGCTTTATCATTTAAGTCCAAAGAGAAAAGTTTTACTTTTTTTTATGTAGCTATATTATACGTTATTTGTATATTATATCGATAATCAAGTAGCAAGGAGCTAAATAATATTTCAATTCTTAATATTATAGATCTTCTTCAAAATTCTTTATTTAATTTTCATCAGTATGGAGCTCAAAATAAACATCTTTTTCATTAAATTCCAAACAGAATCAGTGTCTGAGGTTTACTGGAACAGAGACGGTGAATGCGGGGCCCCATTCACATACACAGATGCGAGATACGGAAGAATATCAAGAACTCTGGAGAGAAGTTGTGATCCTTTCGGTGCAAAGCCTTGTTGCGGAACAAGTCCACGTTGCAGTTTCACAGTAGAGGATTGTGATTGCCCATATTGTACTGACAATAGTAAATTAGGTGATCGATTGGATGGAATATGTGAGGAACATAATAGATTCAACTGCAGCAATACACACTGTATTGATAGGAGGAAACAGTGTGACGGGAAAAATGACTGTGCAGATGGGAAGGATGAAAGAAACTGTAAGTTTGTCCATTTTTCTGCTTCTTACTTTAAATCAAAACTCTGCCATTCTAAGATTTTATTAAATTGCAGGTGACCTTTCGGGACAGTTTCTTGAATCCAGAACGTCATTCTTGATTGACTCAGTTGATTCAATTAAATTATCATGCATTGTAGAAAATCTTGGTGAGAATGAGAGAGTGAGTATTGATAATTTAGGATTAAATATAATTAACTGGAATAATTCGTATTTAGAGTTGGTTTGTAAAAGTTTTATTTCAAAACTACATTTATTATTCAACAGCTAGGTTAACATATAATTGAAATAATCTTGGGATTTATGTAAAAGATTTATATATTGTATGTTAGATATATAATCAACGTAGATGTTAGAACATTTCAAAGTATATGTTAAATATAATGGGCGGCGAACAGATTTGGGCACGCTCAACATTATGGGTGTTGCGTTGGTTATTGAATTTACTAGTGCCTCGTTCCTCTTAACATAGAGGCGCGACATTGTATGTACCATTTCGCCTGCTCTATTATGGTCAGTCTGAGATTGTGAGTTTTGCACCACTGCAGGAAAATATAAAATAAGATTTAGAGATGCACAATAGAATAGTTTAACTATTATAAATAGTTTCAACTACCAAGTATTTATATAATGTTTTTCAGTTATTTCAAACTATAAACTATTAATGGTTTCTGCCACGAACTACTCGTGTATTTTGCTCCCGTGCCCAATAGGATGAATGAGGTTACGGGGAAAACGGTACTTTATTGCCAATCCAGGATGTACGAAGTAACTGAAAGAGACAAGCTCAATCAGTTTACACATGAATAGAAATAAGAGATAAAAAATATACATGAACTAGTGGTAGCTAAAATGGTAAGGTAAAAGCATATAATATTTATTAAAATATAGCTACTCTACTAGATGATGATCAACTGGTAAAAATTAAGGTAATAAAATTATTTTCTAAAAATAATATCTAAGTAAATATTCTATAGACTATAGAGTACGGCTATGATATTCTGAAATTATTTTTATGTTAAAATGAACTCTTTTTACGTTAAAACTTTAAAGGCAAAATGATTCCTACAAAATAAATATAACAATGCTTAAATTTTTAATAGTTGCTGATTTCCATGGTTAGATCACCCTATTGAGAAACATTAAATTAATACGTGACACAGAAAAACTTAGCAAATATATATATATGTGTACGGAGGCAGCAAATTATTTAATAAACAAGTCTCATTGAAGAGATGATGAGCAGTTATTTTAGAAAGTTTTCTACAATTCTTTTCTAATTTTCTAAAAGTAGCTAACTCACTAGGACTAATCAATTTTAAAATGCATTTTGAAATCCAGAAGGTTAAAAAAGTTCGTAGTATCATTTTATATTTTTTCTTAAAATGTCGACGTTTCGATAAAATACATTTATCATCTTCAGGAATAATGAAAAAAATATATATACAAGGAAATCAATCTGTAAAAAAAAAAATAGGGAAAAATAACATACATAAAGAGAGAGAGAGAGAAAGAAAAATAAGGTTTATAAAGTATCGAAAAGAATTTAAATTGATTTAAGTTGACTGGACTATGATTAAATAAAATGAAGCAAATCAGAAATTAAGTAGTTTGAATTTACATATTCATGATGTATGACCATTAAAACTGATAAAATTATTTCATTTGGTTAGCTACATAATATTTAAATATGAAAATTCTATCAAAGAGTATGAAAAATAATTGAGAGAACACGGCCCTAATTACAAAAGACTGAGATGTTTATTGACGGCAAATAGAAAATAGCTAACAGGTAGTGGTACACTAGTTATATTACAGAATTGTTATTTTTATTGTAAAACACCTATTAAGGGAAGAATATTAAGATTACATAGTTAGTGACACAATATTTATTGCAATGAAAATATATATGAACAATTTTTAAGTTAATAGTAATGAAAATATATTAAAAAAAAAAATATATACTGGAATGATATTTAAATATTAGACAGAGAGAAAGAAAAATAGAATTATTAGAAATGAGATTGAAATATTAGACAGAGAGAAAGAAAAAAAAAAAAAACCTAGTGCTGTGCATCTTAAAAGATTTTCAAGATACGGACCTCTCCCTCGCGTTGGTTGTTTATAGTTGGATTTGTGTTTTTGATAGTAAGTGCTTCAGCTATTATCAGTTCGTTTCTATCTGGAGAGCGATGGACTATTGTAGTGGATTTCATTAGGTCGGCTGTTTTTATTTTCCTGTTGTGAATCGTGGTGTTGTGTTCTTTGATGCCTCCGTTTTGAGTATGAGCTAGGAGACGTTGCTTTAGTGTTGTTGTTGTGTACCCCACGTAAAATTGGGGGGGTTGACACCCCTCCTGGTCGCAAGTGTGTTGATACACAACATGACTGTTGCTGTCGTCTTTGTGGATATTATTTCTAATTAGTAGTCGAGATAGTTTTTTGTTTTTGTAGTAGATTTGAAGAGATATGGTTTTATCATTGTTTGGCTTGATGTGTTGCATGATTATATTCTTCAGATTCTTTTCCTCCTGTCTATATAAATTGGTCATTTGGTTGCGGTAGTAGAGTTTGATGGAGTCTATGGGATGGTCTGGGGTATTGTGTGACAGTTTCTTTTCCAAAAATGAGTTTATTTCCTGATCTATGACATGCATGGGGAAGTTATTGTTGACGAATAACTGTTTTAATCTGGCTATTTCAGTGTCGAAGAGTTGCTTTGTGCTTGATATCTTGTAGGCTCTGTTGAGCATAGTTTTGATGACTCCGGTTTTATATCTGAGCGGTGCTAGGCTTTTAAAGTTAATCAGGTATCCAGAGTTAGTGTCTTTTGTGTGGACGGAGGTCTGAAACAGGCTATTTTGCTTCTCTATGTCAACATCTAGGAAAGACAGTCTGCCTCTCGATTCCATTTCGCACGTGAAGCGGAGCACCGATCCTTCCTCGAAAAGCTACCTCAACTCCTCCAGGACGTGGACACTTTTCACAAGAAGAAAAATGTCGTCAACATATCTACAATAAATAAGTGGCTTTCTATCTTGTGTTTGGTTACTGAGAATGTTATTTTCGAGAGAAGCCATGTAGAAATTGGCCATGAGTGGACCTAGTGGTGATCCCATGCTTACGCCCTCTATCTGCATATAAATGTCACCATTCGTGTGCAGGAAGGGAGTTTGAGTGGTACATGTTAAGAGCAAGTTTTTCATAATATGCTTAGGTACTGATGGTGGTGCAGCGAGTGATGGGTTATGATAGGCATATTGTAGAATTAGATCGATGGGTGGTTTGTACCGGTACATTGGTGAAGAGACTTTCGACGTCTAATGAAGCAAGAAATCCTGTTGAATTGGTTGCTCTAACTATATCCAAAAATTGGTCAGTTGATTCTATCATGTATTGCGAGGGGATGTATTGTTTAAGAATGGAATTTAGTTTTTGGGCTATGCTGTACGATGGGGTTCCAATTTGAGATATGATGGGCCTTAGTGGAGGATTTTGCGTAGACTTGTGAATTTTGGGTTCCCATAAAGATATCCTGGCTTGTGGTGACCTATTATTTTGTCGAAAACTCTTTTGCCGGTGGCTTTATTGGCTAAGTCAATTAGGTCGTTTAGGGTCCGTTTGAGTTCTTCGGTAGGGTCTTTTTGTACTTTCTTGAATTTCATGTCGTTATCAATTAGAGTGTTTAGTTTTTCATGATAATCATTTTTGTTCATGATTACAAAAGTATTGCTTTTGTCGGCTTTGCGGATAATAACATCTTCATTATTTCTTATTTCCTTTATTCGTTTGTGTTGGTCTGCGGTCAGTACATCAGTTAGGAAATTGGTGTAAGATTTCAGTCCAAATCTCTTTAATTCGCACTTCAGTTGGTCTTCGTTATTTATACTGATATTGGTTTTTGCCTTTTCGGATTCTATCTGTGAGTACAACTTTTCAATTGTACCACTTATTTATTGTAGATATGTTGACGACATTTTTCTTCTTGTGAAAAGTGTCCACGTCCTGGAGGAGTTGAGGTTGCTTTTCGAGGAAGGATCGGTGCTCCGCTTCACGTGCGAAATGGAATCGGGAGGCAGATTGTCTTTCCTAGATGTTGACATAGAGAAGCAAAATAGCCTGTTTCAGACCTCCGTCCACACAAAAGACACTAACTCTGGATACCTGATTAACTTTAAAAGCCTAGCACCGCTCAGATATAAAACCGGAGTCATCAAAACTTTGCTCAACAGAGCCTACAAGATATCAAGCACAAAGCAACTCTTCGACACTGAAATAGCCAGATTAAAACAGTTATTCGTCAACAATAACTTTCCCATGCATGTCATAGATCAGGAAATAAACTCATTTTTGGAAAAGAAACTGTCACACAATACCCCAGACCATCCCATAGACTCCATCAAACTCTACTACCGCAACCAAATGACCAATTTATATAGACAGGAGGAGAAGAATCTGAAGAATATAATCATGCAACACATCAAGCCAAACAATGATAAAACCATATCTCTTCAAATCTACTACAAAAACAAAAAACTATCTCAACTACTAATTAGAAATAATATCCACAAAGACGACAGCAACAGTCATGTTGTGTATCAACACACTTGCGACCAGGAGGGGTGTCAACCCCCCCAATTTTACGTGGGGTACACAACAACAACACTAAAGCAACGTCTCCTAGCTCATACTCAAAACGGAAGCATCAAAGAACACAACACCACGATTCACAACAGGAAAATAAAAACAGCCGACCTAATGAAATCCACTACAATAGTCCATCGCTCTCCAGATAGAAACGAACTGATAATAGCTGAAGCACTTACTATCAAAAACACAAATCCAACTATGAACAACCAACGCGAGGGAGAGGTCCGTATCTTGAAAATCTTTTAAGATGCACAGCACTAGGTTTTTTTTTTTTTTTTTCTCTCTCTCTCTGTCTAATATTTCAATCTCTTTTCTAATAATTCTATTTTTCTTTCTCTCTGTCTAATATTTAAATATCATTCCAGTATATATATATTTTTTTTTTAATATATTTTCATTACTATTAACTTAAAAATTGTTCATATATATTTTCACTGCAATAGATATTGTGTCACTAACTATGTAATCTTAATATTCTTCCCTTAATAGGTGTTTTACAATAAAAATAACAATTCTGTAATATAACTAGTGTACCACTACCTGTTAGCTATTTTCTATTTGCCGTCAATAAACATCTTAGTCTTTTGTAATTAGGGCCGTGTTCTCTCAATTATTTTTCATACTCTTTGATAGAATTTTCATATTTAAATATTATGTAGCTAACTAAATGAAATAATTTTATCAGTTTTAATGGTCATACATCATGAATTTGTAAATTCAAACTACTTAATTTCTGATTTGCTTCATTTTATTTAATCATAGTCCAGTCAACTTAAATCAATTTAAATTCTTTTCGATACTTTATAAACCTTATTTTTCTTTCTCTCTCTCTCTCTTTATGTATGTTATTTTTCCCTATTTTTTTTTTTACAGATTGATTTCCTTGTATATATATATTTTTTTTTTCATTATTCCTGAAGATGATAAGTGTATTTTATCGAAACGTCGACCTTTTAAGAAAAAAAATATAAAATGATACTACGAACTTTTTTAACCTTCTGGATTTCAAAATGCATTTTAAAATTGATTAGTCCTAGTGAGTTAGCTACTTTTAGAAAATTAGAAAAGAATTGTAGAAAACTTTCTAAAATAACTGCTCATCATCTCTTCAATGAGACTTGTTTATGTGTAATTATGTTCAGGTCAGTTGTTCCACCCTATGCTGCAGTCCATCTACCCAACCATTACTGCTGAATTAATTATGTAAATAAATATTTTCTTTGTATTAAATTTTGGCATAATTTGTCGAGAAGACAGGGTGTTTCTAATAAAACCATCCTTGTTAGTCTTACCGCAGACTTTGGAAGATGCTACCCATATCAGTTTCATCATTCGCTCAACCGCTTGAGTGTGGCAAGGCAACGAACAAATGAGGCAGTCTAATTTTTCACTAGTTGACACACACTCTTCCAATTTGTCATCTGGACAAGACGACCAAACAAACTTTGGTCGTCTTGTGGCGGTAGAAGATATTATTTTAGAGAAAAATCCTTTGGATACACATTTTACCTCATACAGTGACACACTTCCCAGGCAGAATTTATCGGTGAAATTATCGGTAATTATGGGGTAGGTTAAATATTATCCATAAAATACCGATAATCACTCACGATAACTATATATGGCATAAATTTATCCATAATTATCGATACATATTGGAAATATATTATCGATGAAAATTTGACTTAAATTATTATGATAATTATGGAAAAAATCATTCTATTCATTATCGATGAATTTGTGATGAATATCTTTCGATGATTTTCGATAAATTTGAATTAAAATTTTATCGATGCAATTACGATGATGATTTATACATAAAATAACGATGATGACACTCTATGAATTATCGATAAACATGTATCGTTAATATATAGGTAATGATCGATATATATTATAGATAAATCATCAACTAATTTTATATGTAAATTTTCGGATAATTCTGCGACGACGTTATTCTAAAAAATATAGAAAAATTGGCGGTAAAAATTAAAAGATAATTATATAAGAAAGTAATTTATAATTGAACAACATATTAATATTTTAGAAATTATTGGAAAAATTATGGATGACAATGCTCAGAAAGTTATCGATAATTAAGTCCCGAAAAAGTAAGATTAATTATCTAAAAATAATATTAATTAATTATCGATAAACTTATATATGTAATTATATCAGAAATTTTCGATATTCTTATTAGATGAACCATCAATAATATTGCAAGGAAAATATGGATAATTCTTCCTCTAATATGATATAAGAATTATCTGTAAATAGAAAACAAAAATTAAAAGAAAACTATGGATGAATTTTATTAAATAGGTTAGAATAATCAGAAATATAAATATGATTTACTTTCTTAGATAAATTACGGTTGACAACACATCTAAATTTACCGATTATTACCCAGGCAGCATTACTTTATTGGGACGCGCTTGGGACAATGTTGTGTCGTTCGGACTTGCTCGGATACTTGGGGGAAAATGTCGTCCCAGTAATGGGACATCACAATTTAACCAATATTGTTTTCCAAGTGATGTCCCATGTTATCACAATATTGTTTCCTATTTTCGTTCCAATTGAGTGTGTATAAGTTATTGGGTGTGCATTATTACTATCATGATATTTTTTTTTGTGAATTGAGTCAAATTATTACAAATTTTCTTTTAAATAAATGTTGTAATTAAATGCATATGAGATTATCTTTGCTATACCTAGTTGATAGATAAATTATAATTCATCTCGATCCTATTGTATAATGTGGTAATCAAAAGATTGATTAACAAATGAATATTATACAATTCATTTCCTCAAAATTTCATGAGTGCACTTATTTTATTTACAGACATGATCTGTGATCTACTGATCTTCTGCGCATGTCCATTGACGAATCAGTTGGAAAAACTTGATATTAAGTTTTGAAAGCTTTGGTATAATAATAAATAATAATGAGTTACAGGTCGTTTCTTAGATGTGATAGTACAATACCTATTTGATTAGCTTTACTAAGAAAATACGCTATGAATCGTATACTTTCTGCAATGTAAGAAATCTAATCCAGCGATTTTAAGGGTATTTATTTTACCCTAAAGCGTTAATCTCAGAAAATTATATTAGGTATATTATTGATATCCTACTCTCCACGGGTATTTCCGCATGAAAAATTAATATAATTAATTTACAACATTACATTTTTTTTAAATTCCACATAATATGATGATTCATAACAATAAATTGATGGATATATTTATTATTCGGGGTAAAACCACATTCTGAAACACCCTATAACCGCTTGGGTTGTTTGACTGCATTGTTTGAAATGGAAGATGGCCGACTGGTCACTGACGTTGCTGTATTGATCTTATCCGCGCTCTACTGTATTCTGTGATAGTTCTAGCTAATACTAAAACTTTATTAATATTACCTATAAGATAAATGTCTGAGGCTTGTTACAGCTTAACTATATACCTAGGTACCTAAATATTCTATTGAAATATTTCCTATTTAGGCACCTAAGCTCCTAAGTCCTAACTAGCTAGGTAGGTTGGTAGCTAGTTGGGTGAAACCCTATATTGGTACTCTAGGTATAGCTAAGAAATATTCCTCTAAGTTTCTAACTAGGTATGTAAGCATCTAATACATCTCTATTAACTAACCTACCTCTGTAACCTAACTAGTTAGGAACTACCTAATTAGGTTAGCACTCTACTTTCCGAGGAGGAGGAGTTTACAATTAAGACTAGGTACTTACCTAGTACTGCCTACCTACTAGGTCATTGAGTCACGTACCTACCTAGCCGCCTAGGAAACTATTTTATTAAAACCCTATTTGCCGCCCTAGTAAAATAAGTAAATATAGGTGTACCTACATGGTTTAAAAATTAGGCTTTCTAATTTGCTAACTAGGCTGATAAACACTGTGTTACTTATCCAGACAGCCGTCAGCCTACAGGCTGACAAGTGACAGCTTATGCCTAGGCTGTACCTATCTGTAAGTGACCCCATGATGATGTTACAAACTTACAGAGTACCTATGTCAGTTAAAGCCAATTAATTGGCTTAGATTTGAAATGGTCAAATCTCAGATACCTATGTCTAATTGGCTTCAAATTTTGAATTAATTCCTATGTTTCACAGTTCCCATGTCAATTAATTGATTTGGCTTGAAATCTTAAAAAAATAAGCCAAATTGGCTTGGCTCCAAATTTCTATATAACATTGGTTCAAAAATTTAAAATTGGCTTACAATTAGGTATCCAGCCTCTGAAACATGGTACCTACGGTCCTACCTATTCATCGCACTAGTTACTCACTAATTTGTCATTCAGTCTGGTTAATGGTCGGTCACCTGCCTAAATTAGAGTACCTACCTAAATAAGGCTACGACCCGCTACGCGGTACGTCCTACTAAACTAGTTAGCGAATAGCGTACTAAGTAATATGTACCCAACTGTTTTTGGCCTCAAACCACAATGACACTACCTACTTAATATAAAATAATAGTTTAACTGCATAATACTCATAGACCTTTACTAAATAATTCAATATAAATTTAAAATAACAATTTGATATCAATTTAGCTAAATAATATAGTATATCTCATAATCTCTCCATTTTTCTCTCCAGCTGTTACCAAAATTCACCATAATTCTCTCCAAAATACCATTGTAGCTTGCATAAGAGAAAATTAGATATTTCTCTCCATTTAAAATTAAATGGCTCAAAATAACTATGATAAACTCGCCATTAAAATGGCGAGTTTGGACTTTGGACATGCTTTAGTACCTGGAAATATAGTTTTCCTTAACAAAATAGTTTGAAGTTGAAGAGGCGCAATTTACCTGAGACCAGAGTATCTGCCCTGCGTCACTGCGTGCCTTGTTTGTTTCAGTTTTAGAGACAAAAACTGGCAGGAAAAATTATCTACCAAGGTAATAGGCCATATCCCGCCATAGTAGGCCAGTCTGTATTTTGTGATAAATTTTTCCCCTTTGAACATAGTATTCTGGCAAAGTCGGTGGATTTCTAGCTATTAATTCATATGTTACCATTAATTTTCAGTGGATGAATTGGGAAAATATTGATGGATCAGTCAAATTACTGAAATTTATGGTGTTTTTTTCAGCTTTTTCAAAAATTCAGTGGGATTTTGTGCAGCAAATACAAACTGGATAGTAGGCATAGTCACATATCACAATATCATAGTATCCTAAATAAGAAGTAACTAGTATCTACTGCCTAGTCTCCTAGACTCCCTTCATATCTTTATCTGAACCTATTTGGCATTTTGGCTGGTTTTTTAACTTTAATAAATCCAGATACGGTTGAAGTAGGTACCTAGAATGATCAATGATGCTAGTCAATGCCAGTTATGTTTATATCCATGAAATAAGTAATAAATCCACTAAATTTGAAAAGTGATTACTGATTAGGTAATGAAGAAGTTACTGATTAGTGATTAGGTAATGAAGAGTATTTAGTTTGAAATTTAATGTTAAGTGGGTAGCTAGTTGTTTCAATTTAAATTAATGTAACTATTGGAACTTATTCAAAATTGTTCATAGAAAATGTCCCAAATATCTTGCTATTCTGCAACCGCCAACCGGCACAGTTTGATTTTTATCTCATTTCTCTATATAATATATTGGTTGTTGTTCTCAATTGAAAAGTCGAAACCACTGTGCATTTGGTATCATGTACTGAATTCCACTGCACTCCAATGTCTCTCCTAATTTCTCACAAATGTATACAATAATTACATGCATGTAAATGTAGTTAACAGTCTCCAAGATCTTGCCAAAATACATTTGCCACCAGAAAACTCCCCAAAGTAGGGTCACGCAGGTAAATTGCGGCCCTTTTAAAGAGTCTCTAAAATATTTTGAACCAAAATTACATTAAAATGCTGCATAGCTATCAAAAGAACCGCAGTGCCTGCTATAATATATTAATTTAAGTTTTTAACGTGTGTTTTGAAGCTATGATGTTTCTGTTTTTAGAGCAGTGGTTCTTAACCTCGGTTCGATCGAACCCCAAGGGTTCGGTGAGTCACTTCCAGGGGTTCGGCAGTTTGGCTCATTAAGTTGTTTGTTTATATGCAAAATTCATGTTTAGTTCCTTTTGATCATTGAGCATATTGATTAAGTGTGCCAGTGCAAACGATGCTTGGTACAGTTTGTGCACTAATACAGTTTAACTTTAGTTATGTACATATATTTTTATTTTGAGGGGGAAAACACATTTTATTTTCCAACTACAAGGGTTCAATGAATGCATATATGGAGCTTCTGGGATTCGGTACCTCCAAAAAGGTTTAGAACCACTGTGTTAAAGGCTGCAGTTAGATAGTTGTGCCGCAATTTACCTGCTTGACCCTGCGGCAAATGTGCCATACTTTGCAAATTGGACTCCACTGACTTTTTCAAGGAGTTGAAAATAATTCAACGACATGTTTTCACTAACTTGGCTGATCCTGTGCAATGTTTCAAAGTATAGCAGAAAAGTTGCCAGTGTAGTGAGAAAGTTATTTTGTCTCCCCAGTTTGCACTTTTCTGAAGCTAGGTTGCAACATTCAAGATATTGAAACAGAGAATGTATAACCGTATAAGAAATCGTAACTAGGCTAATAGTATATTGCTATCAATTTACTAATTTCTGTATTAAATTTGCTATGAACACGTATGAATTATCCCTATATGTTACATTATTTTTACCGTGAACAGAAAAAGAGATCTCTTCAAACTCTTTACCAGTTCATGCAGATTGGCTAATTGGGCATTATCTTCGTCATTCAGTCTGCTCACCTGTCTTAAAATGGGGTAAAGAAGTTAAATTTTAGCCCACAACTGACTTTGACTTCAAACCACAAAAACTATCTAATAAAAAGCATACCTACTACATAGGTTCAAAACCCTCATAAATTTAGGTAATTTAAAATGTTTATGGTTGTAATTTAGGGTGACCAGTCCTTTCGCCGAAAACACATCCGCCGCACGCCACTTTCGGCGAAAATGTAAAAAAACACTATACGTTATAAATATGAAGAGATATTGTCCACCTAAAGTTATGTTAGTGGTCTGTTTTTATTTTAGAGGGGGGGGGGGGAGGCTTGTCCCCTTCTGGTTAGATTTAATAGTGAAAAAATGTATACTATAGTCTATACTGTTATTTACTGTAAAATAAGTATACCTTATTTAGGTAAATAATTGTCATTTTTTTCGGCTCAAGTGTAATGCGGTGAAGGTGTTTTTTGACGAAAGGTCCTAGAGCCATAATTTACCTAAAATTACCTGTGACCAGAGTTCATATGTCTAGATGCCTTGTTTCAGAGACTTGGAGAAAGTGACATGTAAAAATAGCCTATAAAGTATAAGCTGTAGCCAGTCTGTAGAATATGTATCATTTTTGTGTTTGTTAATAACCTGTGTTTCAAAGTACCTAAATGCACAAAGTCTCCAATCAGCTCAGGACTTTCTCTTAATAATATTGAATTAGCTACAATATCAAAAGTGGCAAAATTTTGGAGGGGTGAATTAAGTTGTAAAACATGTGAATAACAAATAAATCACCCTCGTATGGTCATTTCTAAGTATGGCAGGAAAGTTGCCCAGGTTGTGAGAAAATTAATTGGTCTCCAAGCTTGGTAAACCTAGGTCACCTAGTTGTCATTGTTATAATTTTTAATATCTTAAATGTGACTACCTTATTTCAGTTATCTTGGAAAACCAATTTATTTTCTCTCTATAAATAATTACAACATGCCAAGAAAAAGAAAAAGTTTCACTGAATTGTCTTCTCGACAGAAACGAAGAAGATTGATTACAGTGAAACTAATTGATTCAAGAAACGGTGCATCTTCACCTGAAGAATTGTCTACAAATAGAAATAATTCTGATCGATCTCCAAATAATGATGTATTACCTATTGTTACATCCAAATACCCTGATAAGTCTCCTTCAAACAGTTCTGGATCTTCGCCCTGTCTTGATAATGAATCTATGAGTAATAGTTCAAGTACTATCAAAGAAACCTCTTCAAATGACTCATCAAGATCCTTTTCTTTGCTACACTGTGATAATCAAGATGAAATAACTGATAATTTTTCTAATGTACATTATTCTGCTGAGAACTGCACACATTTAATTGAAACATCTTTATCTACATGGATAAAGAGGGAAAAAAAAGTGTCTCATGAATCAGTGAACAGGTTACTGGTAGAGTTAAGGAATAATTTTCCTTCTTTACCCAAAAGTGTCAAAACACTGCTCAAGTATGATAGAGAACAAAACATAGTTCAACCAATGAACAGAGGTGAATATATCCATTTCCCAAATTGGTTAACAGGTATAATGAAACTGATCAATCAAAATACTAATTGTGTTAGAGTAGTGGATTTGCTAGTCAACATTGATGGTATACCATTGTTCAACAATACCATAAAGTATACAGCTTATCCATTATTGGTAAAAGCAATGAATTTTTCTGATGATCATATATTTTGTGTTGGTATTTATTGTTCAAATAAAGTAAATCACACAGGTTTTCCTGACTCTAGCAAATTGCTTGAAGCTTTTTTCAGTGATATTGAATCTCCATTAGATACTGCACATGGTTCTGTAAAATTAAATCTGAAGGCTTTCTGCTGTGATGCTCCTGTCAGAGCATCACTGAAAAATATTGTTAGTCATTCTGGATATGGAAGTTGTGAAAGATGTACCCAGCATGGGGAATATCATGGGTCTGTTGTATATCCTAGAGTTACTGATACTCTAAGAACTGATGAATCATTCAATAATAGGACCCACCAAATTCATCACAAAGGTGATTCACCCTTAGAGTTGATAAATTTCCCTATGGTTTCTGGTTTCATTCTAGATTATATGCATTCCGTATGTATTGGAACAATGAAACGAATACTTTTGAGATTGACTACTTTTAACAAAAGAGGGAAAAATGTTAACTTGTCCACCAAAATGAAAGCAGACTTGCAAGTAAATTTAGATGAGATTCAGCAGCACATACCCTCTGATTTTAACAGAACTTTGGATGGAGGCATAAAAAATTTGTGTCACTGGAAGGCAAGCGAACATAGATTATTCCTTTGCTATATAGGATTTGTCCTCTTGGCTAATGAAGAATTAATTGCCCCTGAATTGTATCAAAATTATCTAAAGTTTGCTATAGCAATGAAATTCTTTCTGAGTGATGACCAAACAGTGAATTTGGAATTAATGGACTCTTTGATGAAGGACTTTGTTTCTTCTTCTTCCAAATTATATGGGAAATCCTTTGTTTCCTATAATGTTCATTGTATGATACACCTCATAGATGATTATAAAGTTTATGGAAACTTAAACTTGGTTAGCTGCTTTTGTTTTGAATCTTATTTGGGAGTACATGTGAAAGGTGCTGTAAGGAATGGTTTTAAACCGTTACAACAAATTATTCCTCACATAACAAGACAAAATATGAATATTTCTGAGCCTCGTGAAAGAAAATTCAATCCATCTAGATCAATGAAGTGTAGCCATGTAAATAAATCAGTACATTGTTTCAGACAATTAACTATGCCAATTGGAAGTAGCATCAAAATAAGCATAAGTGATAAAACTTCAGACAGTTGTATTCAACTGAAAGGAGGGGACATTGCTATTTTGATGGGAATCCATTTATCTGAAAGAAAAATTAAACTTCTTGTTTCTTTGTTCCATACTAAAGTATCTTTCTTTGATTCCCCTATTAAGTCTGATTCTATCGGCATATACTTAGTTTCTAAATTGACTACTCCTAAATGGGTATCTTCAAAGAATATTTTTGGTAAAATGATGCTCCTTCCAAACAGAAAAACATTAGGAAGCTTTGTAGCTCTCTTGATGCCTCATACTGTTGTGTGATGCCATGGCCTTCATTTGACATCATGCTAATCTTTATTTCTTCATCTCTTAAACTGTGAAATGTCGAATATGATTTATTAGTATATATGAATATTATATATATATGTTACTTTGAGGAAGTTCCATCATTTTCTGTAGCTAGCTAGATAGCTAGCTAACTATACAAGTCTACCATAAATAATGTGTATTTCAAAGGTAACATAATTAGAATTGTATTTCTTATTGTAGGAATATTTTATTTATTTTGTTTAGTTGTGCTATCCAATAAATTTAACCTTACAAAAAATGGAAGAGGCCACTATAAATAGCGTTGGTGGGGCTATTTGTCAAAATGATTCTTATTTTTCTGATTGAAATTAAATGATAATATATAAATATTGATTAGGTGAATTATTTGTTTTAAACTTAGCCACATTCATTATGGTAGAATAGTGCTATGGTCTTTCATTACAAGGTTCATATTAAAGTCCTTGTTCTTATTTTCTTGGTTTTGAGATGGGATGTTAAACCCCTCTTAATTTTATATCTTGTTTTAAACTCTCATGGAAACTGAAGAATCATTTTGTTCAGGAGGTTTTATAAATATATAGTACAAAATATTTGCACCTTGGTCCATGGGCTGCTATCTTACTAAATTTATATCTTTGTTAAGTCATTATTTCACATTTAACCCATCAAGAACCTTAAACAATAAAATGTTTGACAAAAAGGTTAAAATCAATAGATGCAAAACATTATTTTCAAACATTTCGAAATATAAAGAATAGTACAAACACATACTTCGCATTTAATTATTTAATAATTTTTCAGTGGGTTAATTGCTCTTTTTTATTTGTAAAAACTAATTTTGCTGCTAGATTCAGAATTAGAAACTGAAGTATTGATTATTGTATTTCTATTTTTAAAAATTCTCAAAAAGAACACTTTATTCAGTAACTTTGAAATTTGAATTAGTTTTTCTATTGCTTCTTTGCTTCTAGCTCCCTCTGATCAAAAATCCATGCATTACATGTCTTATATTTGAAAAGTGTCAAAGCAAAGTATCTGAATAAGTATTACTAAAATATGTTTTAAATTTTAGGGATGAGACGAAGTATCAGAAGTATCGTTAATTTTCTTGTATCGATATCAGCATTATTTTCTGGTATCAGTTGTTCTGATATTGTTTTAAGCAAAAAAAGTGCTGATACTTTACCTATAACACTAGTATATATTTAAAAAAATTATATTATAATTTATTATTTATCTGTTAAATAATATCTATTCCATCAATTTAAATTGATGTAACAATAATTTCATATAGATAGGTAATCCTAATTTTCAAAATTATTAATTTCATTCAAATAATCAAAGTATTGGTGAAAATCTATGTATAGGTATCAGTGAAAATCTAGGAATCGATATCGATGAAAAACTGTGGTATCGGTATCGGCAAAAAAAATTGATTCGTACCATCTTTATTAAATTTGTTATTACACTAATAACAAATCAAATTTTAGTTAACTCATATATGCCCAGTGCTTTATGAAAACAACTCTTAAATAATAAGATGCAAATTCACACTCACTGAAAATTTTAATATGTAAAGATTGTTTATTTTCTTAAATTTTTGAAAAGAAAGTTTTGCATTTATAGAGGTTACTATTTTGTGAACCATTTGATTATTTAAGGTGTTAATTGTGCAAGCAAATGATTGTAAAGAAGAAAGAAATTTAATATTACTTCAATATTGATTTCCATGGTTCTTCATTCACAATTTCAGACTATACAATTATCATTTTTATAATAAAATTTTAGGTTAAAATAATAATACACTTTACATCAAATGAATTCCAATAAAGGGTAACTTTACAAACTCATTACAATTCACCCAAAATAAAATTATAATATATTTCAGTTGTCTGCTATGACAGTTGTCCTAGAGCTACTCTCCTATATGTCCTCTCCTTCAAAGTTCCTTGTTTTATTTTTGGATTAATATTAGTGGACATCTATTGGAGTTACTTAGTGATGAACCAATTTTCATAATGAAGCTATGATGATTTTTCATTCTAGATTTAAATTATATTAATAAAACAATATCATGGCTCAAAAATACAGCAGATTCTTAGGTGTAATTTTTGAGGACAGATCTAATGAAGTTATTCCTAAGCGTTGGATGCATTCTGAAACGGGGCAAGATAACTGCATCAAAGTGCTCTTCCCACCAGGAGATGTACAGTCAAAAGCTAAAAAAGAGGAGAAACCGGGGAAGAGTTGGACACTGCATCCTGCAAAAGTGCTTGCCCAATCTGGTTAGTAGTTGCATTTATCCTTTCATATGTTTAAGATGTCAATTGATGTTGATTTCAGTTATCTAAATGGAATAGAAAAATGAAATTACATAGCTATATGGTATTCTTTCAGGAAAATTCAAGAAATGTGAGAAAAAACTCTATGATGCTTGTAATATTATGGACACTACAGCCACTGAAATGAGCAGTGATGCAGACTCATCAGATTCTGAAACAACAGATTTTCCAGGCACGCAACTAGTCACTGTGTCAAATGCATTTACTCCTCCCATTGTGCGAAATCAATCTCAAGGTAGCGGATCAGCTAATATGCAGCCTAGTGCATATGAGAAGTACGTTGATATGCATCATACTTAGCTCTTAATGGTCTCTTATCTTATTTTGTGTATTAGGTAGAACTCTGTAGACTTTCATCTATTTTTGTCATTTTTATTTATTTTAACTTTACAGTTCAGAACTCGATGAAATTGATCTTTGATAGGCTACAAAAATGTTTCCGCTTTCAAAGACTTGTAAATTGTTATAGCCAATGAACGAAAAAACTGTATCATGGTCACTTTGTCTCCGCCTCTTATTGTACTATTAACTGGTAAAAACAATTTTGAACTGATGGACATAGTTTAAGAACAGGTGAGGGTGACTATTTTTTATCATTGCGTGAATGTTACTCTTAGAGCTAACTCAGTAATTTTCTTACTAAAAGACATTGAATGAAAAAAAAAAAAATAATGATAGACATTTTAATTGAGGGTGCTCAATGCTTATACTTCTTCCTCAGAAACTATATGGATATGGAACAACTTCAGTGATATTTTGATCTCATTGAAGCTTTCATTCTGAATATTCGTTCTTCGCTTGTTCATTGCATGGTTAAGGCTTGTTTCACACAAGCATTTTCAACAGCGCGAAAAAAGCTTTTTCTTAAATTGTTTTTTTTTTATTGCTGATGGAAAAAACGCAAGTGTGAACACATTTTAAGAAAAGCTTTTTTTCGCGTTGTTAAAAATGCAAGTGTGAAGCAAGCCTCAACCATGCAATGAACAACCGAAGAACGAATATTCCTAGTGAAAACTTCAATAAGATCAAAATGTCACTGAAGTTGTTCTATTTTCAAATAATTTCCAAGGAAGAAGCTTAAGAACCCTGTATTAAAATGTCTACCATTTTATATTTTTTCATTTTATTCACTGCCTTTTACTAAGTAAAATCACAGAGTTAAATCTAAGAATAACCTTCGCGCAATGACAAAAATAATCACCCTCACTCTTTGTTCATCTGTTCTTAAACTATGTCCATCATTTTAAAAATGTTTTTACCTGTTAATAGTACAATAAGAGGCGGAGAAAAATAGACAGAGATACAGTTTTCTCGTTCATTGCTAAAGATTTACAAGTATTTGAAAAAGCGGAAACATTTTTGTGGCCCATATTGTATCATAATGATTATGCTTCATACAATGTCAAGAGTCGTTACCGATTATTATATAAAAATCATAGCTTGTTATAATTCTGGGTATCAGCTGTGATGACTGAAGTGGAAGGGGTGTAGTGTCACAATTTTCCATCAATTTGTTGTAATTTCCATCTCACTAGGATCCTTGAAGATAAAATTTCTGAAGTTCAGAAGTCTCTTGATAAGGCACTGAAGATGCTAGCAGCAATTGCCGTTTCAGTTGAAGAAGGCTTTGAGAGTGTCATAAAGCCTCGTGAGTTAACTGAATGTCCGAACCCAGCTGCTACCATGGAGGAGATGAGCAATCTTCTAAAATTTGAAGATATAGTAAGTAGCAACTATCTGAATTTTATTTCCCAACTTTCATATTTTGATATATATTAGATATGCAGCTATGTAATGATATAATAGTTAGTTTTTATGTATTATATATTTTTTAACACCAAACTTACT